>PVJO010001811.1:0-159626 GCA_004026905.1 Hystrix cristata | reverse complement strand
GTTTCCCAAGGTGACGTCAGGCTAGGTCTAGGAAGTGAGGCGTGTGGCGTTAGCGTGGGATGTCAGTTTGGTTGGCTTTGGGATTCTGCCTGCGGATGGGTAGAACACACTTCCGGGATGTCTGCCTGGCTGGGGATAGAGGCATAGCCCTGGGGTCTGGGGTCCCGCCAGCCTTCCTCTCTGGTGCTGTGCTCCTGCTCTGCTTCCTTACTGCTGCGAACTAAGCATCTTCGCTTCATTCCACTGCTCTGCCATGATGTTTCTGCCTTGGTGCCGGCAGACCATGGATGGAATCTTTAGAAACCTTGGGCCCAATTAACCCTCTTTTCCTTTGAGTTGTGGGTGTCCAATATTGTATCCCATCACGAAGGAGGCTGCCTAATACAAGGGGACTCATGGCTGGATTTTAAAGGAGGAAAAATGTTATGAGAAGAAAGAGTAGTGTTAGGTTAAAAGTAAACATGGCCTGAAAGGGACAGGCATCTGCCGGAGAAAATTAAGTGCAGCTTTGGGTCTGTCATAGGCTGTGAGTCCTGAGGAGTGAGTGGCGAGGAGGATGCTGTAGTGAGAGTTGTGTCTCTTTCAAGGGGAAGAGGCACAGAATGAAGCCGAGTCAAGTCTGTCATAGCGGAACACAGGTAGAGAGGAGCAGAGGAGGGATGAAGCAGGGAAGAGCCTGAATTGGTTGAGGGCAGTGTCACTCTGACAGTGTAGATGATGTAGGAGCCAGATGAAGATGACAATTCGGGTGTGCATGTGGTCACCGAGCGTCCCACAAAAGCCCACACTGCTTGCAGTGTCTCAGCAAATATTATGCATATCGTGCATCATCATCAGGATTGTATCTGCTCTTCCCGGCAATGTAAATGTGGCAGCCAGCAGGCTGTGATGTTTTCAGTGCCTCCCACTTACTCCGTATTCTTGGCTCTCCTCGTCCTCTCAGGCTTGGCCCTGAAGAATGTTCTCAGCTCAGGGGACCTGTGCTAGTCCAAGTATTGTTTTTCCTTCAACAGGAGTTTTCCTGGAGAAAGACAATTGAATGAGAGAAAAAATTGCAATCTCACTATCCCTGCATCCTTTTTTGTTTTGAATTCTGGAAAAACTAAAGCTGAATTTGTTTTCTAACATAGTAACTCTGTAAAACCTTGTGTTATATATGTCTTTGTGCAAATCCTAATCAGTCTTATTTAATTATCTATGGTTATTTTTTTCTTTTTCTTGATTTTCTCAATGCTTAATTTTGTGCTTTGGTATTAGATCTATTTTAGGAACCTCTCCAAAACCCTTTTAGAATGAGTTGAATATTAATAAGTAAAAACAATCAAAAATCTTTCCAACTAATGGGTTCTCTGCTGAATCGTAGCACCTCCTGGAGTCTTTGTGAGATGGTCAATGCCTTATCTTCATTTGGCTCATGTTTTTTCTTAAAAACTCCTAGCTTTCAATAGAAAAGTCTTCCCATTTTACTAGTGGCCAAACATCATTATCATTTCCCATAAAATAGAAAAGCACTTAACCATTTTTTGTATCTAAATCTACTTTGTTCCTAAGAACAAATCTTGGTTGTCATCCCTTATTTCTAGTGATATGAACATTTTTATTCTTTAATTTTTCTCGATTGGATAACCTTCTTTGTAATATCTAGAGAATAGAAGTAAAGGAAACACATAATCATCTCTCTGCTGGGGTTGTTTCCTCTTAATGCAGGTTTATTTTTATAAATTATAAATAACATGAAACTGGAGAACAAACAAGGATTATACTTAGAGTTGAAATGGGATATTTAAAATGTTATTTAGTCATTAAAATTTATGCTGTAGACACTGTACAGTATTTGAGGATGACATTTCATAGTGACTGCAGAGCTCAGAATGGTTGGTGGAAAATGTTAAAGATTTGAGAATATTTGGGGCTCACTGATTTTTCCTTTGTATTAAAATGGTATGATGAGGTTGTTGCCCTGTTTTTCATTACACAGAGTGGTCTTTTGATCCCTTGATCTCATCTGTACTCGGGCCTTCTGAGGAGTCCTGCTCACTGTGGGTCAGGGCCATTCACACTGTTGGCCAACTAGATCCTCATTCTGACCTCAGCTCGGGTTTTGTCTCTTGGCTTTGACTCAAAACTACTACCCTGTATTCTGCCTACTCAGTGTTCTTCACTTACAATCGGTGGGTTTTGTCATTTCCTGCCTAACGAACTTGTCTTAACTTTTTTGTCTGTTAATAGCAACCTGACTGTCAGCCTAGACCACTCTAGCATTTGAATTCTGGCATTGGAGAGAGTTTTCAAATTCGTAGGCCCAGTTAGAGGGTCGGAACTACGGTCCTACTATCTTGGAAGCATTTCCAGCCCCAGTTCCAACCAGACTCTCTAGAACAAGTTCTCTGACAGTCTAGTCAACAGCTTTGGGGTTCAGAGTTAACCAAAATGAAAAACAAGCCTTCTGGGCTTTGTGAATTTGTGTTTTATAGTTAGTAATAGATTTCAAAAGTCTAGTTTTCCAAATCAAATAACCATTTGTAGTTCATGTGTTCTATTCAGTCAGTCTTTTGATACTTATTATAAAGCTTTTATATATTTTCCTACTTAGATCAGTTTTCTTGACATATTTTTTAAATGTCTGGGAAAAATTTTCACACAGAAAATTATTTTGCTTCACAGTAAGTATAATTGGTTTGGAAATTTAAAGATAACTGTGTCTTGGTAGGGAAATGCTTGACCACTTTTATTTTTGGAACTGATTGCAGATAGTAGAATTTCAGCAGAATGAAAACATACCATATCAAAAAAATCATACTACGAAATTTGCACCATGGATGACACTAAAATATTAATTGTTTATAAAACACTTTCTTACCCTGGAACAGTCTTTGACATATTGCTCACTAAAAATGTCTCTCCGATGAAGGATTGTTATAAAGCGCAATTGACTTTTTTTCTCTTCTCTGTGGTCAGGGAAGATCTATCAAATGGTAAATATTCAAATGTTCTTCTTGTAAAGTACTGTATATTTACCTCTCTCAGGCAAGTAGAAGACTGCGTTGGCAGAAGTCAGATTCTGCTTATTAAGTAATGTTGCTCTGGCTTGTAAAACTGGGAAGCAGCGTATCTGAGACTGCAGTAGTCCTTTGATATATCTCTGACTGTTATGCCTCTCAGAATTATTGAAGACATACTTAAGTCTGAATCAGGGAATAGTGTCGGAGAAAATAAATATCTACTTTTTGGCAGCAGTTTTAAAATATATTAAGTTTCAGAAGTGTTCAAAGTCACACATATGTTCTTTGATTTATTTCCTTTTATTAATATATAACCAGCATGCAATGTTCAAACTAGCCTTTTGAGGTTTGTATTATCATTCTGCGTAATTTTCTTGTAGTCTTATGTCAATTTAGTCCAATTATAATTTTGCCAAGTAATTAGTAATATGGAAGTGCCTTTTTTCCTACATAGAAATGCTGTGAACAGGGCATATTTAATTAAATGTATTTTGGCTCTTCTTTTTAATCTGAAATGGCTGTGGCTAAATACCAAGGATACCTTTTTAAAAAGAATGTTTCTGAAAATCAGTGAAAATAACATTAAATATTAATTGCATGTACTAAATTATAATTACATAATTGACTTTAATTTTTTAAATTATTAGACTCCCCTTCCACTTCTCTCCTAAATTCCCATGCATTTTTTGGTTTTATGACTATTGAGCTATTTGAGATTTTCTGATAGGAGAGTTGGATTGCCTAAGTAGGACTGAGTGTGGGGGTGCAGAGAACTCTCTGTGGAAGACTTCATACCATTAACTTAGACTAATCCTCAGTCTGACAAAATTCTCATACTTGCAGCTCTGTGAACAATCAGTCATGTGCTGTTAGAAATGTTATATAAGCCTTTTGGACCGTGATAACTTGAGTTGCCACAAAGGGCTCATCCGTGCAACCCTTCTTAGCAGAGACATTCAGAAAGATGCATATTACCTTCTAAGAATGTCTCATTTTGTTTTATTTCATAAAACCCACCAAAAATCTTGGCAAATCTATCTGAGAAAACCTACTGGTGGCAGCAGCTTTTTCCTTCACTTGCAAACAGGATAATCACAAGGCCCTAAATATGGCTGTATTATGCATACAAATTAAAGGAGTTTTACAATGGACAAATCCATGTTACAGCTTCGCAGATGTTTTCCTTGCCACTTCATCTCTCTCTATTTGTTACACTTTGGGCTTCCCCAGAAAATGGCTAAACCTGGAACATGCCATATTTTCCTTTGCCATTTTGTTTGCCTGAAATGCCCATTGTCCTGTCGCTGCCTGATAAATGTATATTCATTTCTCTTGACTCAGCTTGCATGCCAGTTTTTACATGAAACTTTCTGAAATTTCCCTCCTTTTCCCAAGCACAGAATGGTTTTGGAATTTCCTTATGTTTATCCTCATTGCAACATTTTTACCATTTTATACTCATCGCAATATTTCATAGATTGTATTAAGGTTTGATTATTTGTTTACATGTGTGATTCATATAACCTTAGGTCCTCAAGCCAAGGAGTAAAATACAGGATCTTGAATCGCAATAACTTGATACAAAGATATTTGTTTGGCTTTTTTCCAAATGTTGGTGGTCATGGGGATGTCTCTTAGGAACCGTGTAAGTAGTGCTGTTAGTGTGTAAGTTGCAGGTAGCATTTTGCTCCTCTACAGCATGTTTCACTTATAACTCTTGGAAGCCACGGAGGCCCATTCCCCTGTGCATTATCTCTTCTCTTCCGCATGGATACCTGTTAAGTGTTCTGTTTAAATCAAAGTGCTATTTCTGTGCACCCATGGTCTTCCCAAGCCTCCCTGATGGGAAGTCTTTTCACTCGATCTGGTACTGTGGTTTATTCCACACTCACCAAGAAGGCCTGTTTGTATTCTCATTGCCTTATAGAAGTTTTATAAATCCCTCAACTGTCATAGAAAATAAAAGACACAGCACATTCAAAAGGTGAAAAAAGAAATGACCTTTGTAGGAGGTTGTTTGTATATCTAAATGTGTATTCTCTATTAAAGATGATTTGGAAATTCAAAGGCAGAATGGCTAGAGAACCATCAGTAAGAAATGCTTTGGGCTGAGTTAACCTTCTCTTATCTAGGAAATCATCTGTCACAAATCCTATGAGATAAATTCTGCTGAGATTTTCTCTTCATCACATACATGTGTGAGTGTGTGAGTATACACAAACACACTCACACTTCAGTATATCTACTGTATAGTATACTGTCTTTGAAAGAGGGCTAAAGGATTATTAGGCAGGAATTTAAAAGTGAACATTTGAGAATCAGGCTGTGTGTCCTCAGGAGAGAGAACTGTGCTACAGTTTGCAGTTGGGGATGTTCGTGCGTGTGTGGTGGTGGAGGTCTGTGGAATTTGTGAGTCTTTAGGAAGTTCTGTCTTGGTCTTGGTGTACAGGAAAGGATGGTTCACTCAGAGAAAAATAATGGCCCATTTTATAGGTAGACGGCATGAGCCCCATCATTCTTTTTAGATAGGCTATCTAAGATGTTTTACCTAAAAACATTCTTTGAACTCTCCATTTGTTCCTTTATCTTATAACCAGGTTTCTACCCTTTATCAACTAAACTAATTTATGTGCTTAAATCATAAAGTATCTTTAAATGATTTGGGGTTTTCTGGGCCTAGAACAGAAGAAGCATAAACAACCTAGGGATAAGCTGGGGTAACTTTCTGTCCTGGATTTGCAGCCTTCCTAAAAGTACAATTACCACATCTACCAGTTCTCTGTGATTAGTCATCACTAGGTACTGATAAAAATAACTCCTTTCAGAAGTATATTTTTGTAGGAAAAAAACCACATTTTCTTTATCCATTCTGTGGTTGATGGGCATTTGGGCTGTTTCCAAGATTTAGCTATTGCAAACTGTGCCACTATAAACATGGGTGTGCATATATAGCTGCAGTATGATGCTTTTAATTCTTTTGGGAAGACACCAAGAAGGGGAATAGCTGAGTCAAATGGCACCTCTAGTCCTAGTTTCCTGAGGAATCTCCACACTGATTTCCATAGCAGTTGCACCATTCTACACTTCCACCAAGAGTGGAGAAGGGTTCCTTTTTCTCCACAGCCCCTCCAGCATTTGTTATTGACTGATTTGTGATAATAACCATTCTTTCAGGAGTGAGGTGGAATCTCAGTGTTGTTTTAATTTGGATCTCTCGAATGACTAGTGATGTTGAACATTGGTTTCATATGTCTATTTCCTGTTTCTATTTCTTCATCTGAGAAGTGTCTATTCATTTCAGTTGCCCACTTTTGGATTGGTACTACTCTGCTATAAAGAATGATAAGCTTGAGATAATTCTAGGTAAATAGATGCATCTCGAGACCATATTCTTAAGTGAAATAAATCAGACACACATGTTTAAATACCACATTGTGTTTCTAGTGTGAGAAACTGAAAGTGTAAATAAAGACTAAAATGTATTAGATGGGGAAAGGGAAGAAAGTGTTCAAATGGGAAAGGGAACAAGGTGGGGAGAGGAACAGAGGGACAAGAGAAATAAGAAATGGAAGGAAAAAATGGAAACAAAGCTTTTGTAAATAAGGGAGGAGGAGGGGGTGAAGGGAGGGGAGGGGAATGGGGAAAAAAGAAGCAACAAGATATATCATGTACAGGTGCCAATCCCCTATGATGAATGTTATCACTATGTACATCTAAAACGTACCATTAAAATAAAATTTTTAAAAAGTACATTTTTAATTTATATTTTTCCTTGTCTACTTTTTATCTGTCTTTATTTTTCCTGTCCTACTTTATCCCCCCTGACTTTGGTCCCTTTTTCTTAAGGGGTACAGAGGCCCAAGGGTCTGTCTTCTTATAACTAATTCAGACTGAGGATAAGTACTGATGCTGCCTGGTCAGGGATCAGAAGTCTCACCCAGACTGACGTAGAGGAGACAAAGAAAGATTGGTTTTGTTGTTTGATGAACCATCATCTTTTGATAGTCTGGAAAAGATGACAAGAACATTAGTGAGTCATTGTTGCTTAAAATTTATTTTTAACCATGTTAAATCAGCAAAAGCTAAAAATTAAAAATAGTATAATAGTTCAAAGCACTATAAAAGTCAGATAAAATTAGGCAGCATTTGGTATAAACTTTTTATCTTTAATATTAACCTCTATCTGTCCAGAGGTGTTAACCCAAGTACAACAGGTACAGTTTAAGAGCATATAGCCTCTATCTGTTTTGTCAAAGAAATCTAACATTCTCTTATTTTAATTATAAAATGGTGAAAGAATACACTAAATAAAGACACTTATGTTTTTGTGACTATTGGGCCATTAAAATTTTTATTATAGGGCTCTATTTTATAGCCCTACAAAAGATCTTTTGCAATGGCTGCCTCCAGATAATATGAACATATAAAGTAAACAACAGAAAGTTCATACCACGAAGGTAACAAAGTTCAGTAGCTAGACTATTTATATTGTCATTTTCTATTCTACATGCACACCTATAGAAGAAGTTAGATCTTTGTATTTGAAAGTTACATGAAAATAACATAATGAAAATATAGTCAGAGAGGTTGAAGGACACATTTTTGGAAGTGCTAGTGTAGAAAATAGTTTGGTTACCTTACAGGTAAGGCAGCTAGCTATCAGAAGGGCTTGAGATAGAGTTGGGTAACCAGCCATACTGATAACAATTAAAATAAGAATAGACAGTTGAACTAAGACTTTGGTCAAAGAACAAACTTCCTGAGGTAATATTGAATGCAGCCTACTCTCTACTAAGCTCCTGAGTTCTGAAGAACTTAAAAAATAACCAGTTTTTCTCTGAAATCCCCGTTTTCTTTAAACCCTGCATGTTGAAGAACTGGGTTAGGGAGCCTGAGTTATAATTGGTCATTTTAAGTCCACAGAACCACCTGTGATAGGTGGCCACTAAACAGTCCAGCAATTCCTGTGCTCTGCTTTATCTACAAGTAGCTCTGAATTGAGAGGCCACGCAGGCCCCGGCCTGGGACCCTCCTGAAAACCTAGAAGCTGTTCTTAATTCCAGACGGATTCTCCTCACCTTCTCTTTTAGTTTATGACTTCATGTGTTGATGTTGTGAGACCAGACTCCACACATCTGATGTCTAAAAGGTTGGGAACTATTTTTCCCCATCACTAGTGGGAGCAGAGTGCATGCATTCTTATGGCTGTAGGCTAAAAGGCTGTTAAGTGCAGCTGGAGACTGTCAACATGGACTGAGGCAGTGGTTGGAGCCCCTTTTTATATTTAGTCCAAGTTTCCATGTAATGTTATTATTACTCTATTTTTTGTTGTTATTGTTACACTTTCCTGCTAAGTGTTTAAGGAAAATTGAAATAGACTTGTGTTCATACACACACACACACACACACACATATGTATTTTTTTTTTCTTTTTCTTTTTGTTAAGGCTCTAAGGCTCCTCAGTGGTTACTTTTGGGGCCATGTAAGAAAGGTCTTAGCTCTTCTAGTTTTTCCCTCTACTAATCACATCATCTCCAGGGCAGATCATGGTTTTTTGTATAGTATTCTTTTATTTACTATTCCAGTAGCTGAATGACTCTTGTAGTTAGACTTCTTTCCATGCCACTGCTCAATACAGTAAGGGTACCAAAGTTATTTTCTATTACTTATTAAAATGAATTAAATTTATTTTTAAATGATACTTAAAACAGAAAAATGTTATGTACTCATTTGGTAGTAGGTGGTGTTTTGAAACATGGGTACATTTTGTAATGCTTAAACTAGGTTAAACATACCTATCTCATCCAGCATACATTATTGACTATGATAAAAGCATTCAAAATAATTTCTTCTAGCTTTTGAAATACACAATACATTACTGTTATCTAAAAACCACCCTACTGTGCAACAATATGCTAGAACTTCTCACTCTTTTCTAAGTGTTAATTTAGTACTCATTAATTAACCTTTCCCATCACTCAGTCTCCCTACCGCTTGCCAATCTTTGCTCACCACTACTCTACTCTCAACTTCTATTAAATATATTTTCTACCTCGTATTTCTAAACCAGAAGTCTTTACTTTGAGGATGAAGTTCCAGATACCAATTCTTTGCCTCTCAGCATCCCATGTTCAGTATTCGTGAGAAGTTATTTTTAACTTTATCCACCAATACTCTCAGAATATTTTTGTCTGCCATGTAATAGAAGTATTTTGTTCCTGTTTTTCAAGGAATTTTACTTTCTTAGTTCTGAGTTGGTTGTGGTAACCACTAAGACCAAATTAAGACTTGAAAATTGGTAAAATATGGATACAAAAGGAAAGATACTTGATATTTTTATAAATCAATAAAATTAATTTAAAAAATTGAATCTTTTCCAAAGAGTTAATAAAGGCTGGAAAAATCGGTGTGGATAAGACTTATTTAATAGATGAAAAAGAAGTGTTAAGATATAGATATATTTTATATCTTATTGTTTTATAAGGATCCTTAAATTCTCATTTGGTGTTCCCCAGGACCAACCTCAGGTTTGATGATTCACTAAAGGAATTCATAGAACTCAGAAAAGGTTTTATACTCGTAGTTACAATTTATTTCATCAAAGTAATATAGACGAAAATCAGCAAAGTTAAAAGGTGAATAAAGTAATGTATTAGGATTCTCCTAAGAAACACAATTGATACGAGGGCTCGCTTGTGCTCTGTCTCTTGCTCTCTCTCTGTGTGTCTCTCTCACCATTATTTTGTGTGCGTAGGAATTGGCTCACACAATTATTGTGGCTGAGAAATCCCACTATCTGCCTTCTATAAGCAGGAGAATCAGGGAAGCCAATAGTGCAACTTGGTCAGAGTCTAAGAACCAGAAGAATCAGTAGTATAAATACCAGTCCAAGTCCAAAGGCCTAAGAACCAGGAGTAACAGTATTCAAGGGTAAGAAAAGATGGATGTCCCAGGTCAAGCAGAAAGCAAAGTTATTCTTATTCCACCTTTCTTGTGTTATTTCAACCCTCAAGAGGTTGGATAATGCCCACCAGAATTAGTGAGGGTGACTTTTACTGAGTCTACTGATTCAAGTGCTAATATCTTCTAGAAATGCCCTTCAAATACACCTAAAAATAATGTTTTACAAGATACCTGGGTATCCCTTAATCCAGTCAAGTTGACACAGAATCTCAGCCATCACAGGCAGAGTTCAGGAGAGACCAGAATGAGCTCCGATAGAAGTTCTCACCATGACATCATAGGGATATTACCATGACATTGTAGGGGTAGAGTTCTCTAATAATGATTGTGACATGTGTAAAATATCATTAACCAAGGAGGCTCACTGGAACCTTCATGTCTACAGTTTTTATTTTGGGCTCATCACATAGGTATGGCGGGCTCATCTCTCCCAAATGCCAACCTGACATAGTGGGGTTTAGGTCTCCATGTGAAAAACAAAAGCAACATAGACATTCACCATTTCACACTGTTAACATAAAGTGCTCAAAATTGCCTAAGGCCTTAGGCGTACAGAGATAGTCTGATGAGCCAGTATATTTCAAAGGGTTATGGGTTATTTCCTAGGAGCCTGTTAAGAACCATTCTTTTTTTTAGATACCCCAAATCTGCCAGTTGACTCTTTTTTGTAGATTTCATTCTTGAGATATTCAAACTCAAATTATGTATATTGTTGCTCTCTTTTCTTGAAGAAAAGTAATGTGGCCCACCAATCATAGGAAAAGAAAAAGTTTTGTTTCAAATTCAGAAGATTATGAATACACACGAATATCTATATTTTAAGTTGAATTAAAGTTTGCTTAAAGCAGTAAATACGTTTTTTTCTCCTTTTAACTAGCTTTAACTACCTTGACCAATCTAGTCAGCTGGAAAAAAAAACTTATAATAAGCTTAAAATGATATTAAGAGTCCCATATCCATGGAATAAAGCACAACCTAAGAATGATGTTAAAAGTAAAAAAATATATTAAGGAGCCAAGTCATTCTTAGTGACCATAAAATGAAATGCTGTGCAAATCATCATCATCAGTATTCACATGACTGAATACCAATCAGAACTTGCTCCTCCTTACAGATGTGGTTCCAGGTTTTCATATCAAACAAGAGATTCTCAAATAGACATTTAAGAAAATGTAGCAGCATTTTAAGGTGGAATGTAGGGATATAAGTGTTTTTCCTTGTCCTGTCTTGTGTTCAAAAGTATGGTACCATAAAACTGACCTGTCCCTGTTCTGACCTTGTGCCAAGATGGAGAATCAAGATTCATAAAACAGGTCAGTAGGACCCTGCATTTTCACTTCTGCATGTCTTTTGTTTAACACCACGATATATAACTTCTCTGTAAGGAATTCTTCCTTTCTGCACATAGCAAGAGGTATTGCCTGAATTATTAAAAGAGGGGAGCAACAGCATGGAACTCTAAAGTTCAGGTGGTAGTCTCCTGTGACAACTGATGGACGGCCAGTGGCCTGACATTGAAGCCAAATATTGCCAGTGAGTGGGCCATTACTACGCTCTGGGAATTACCTACATTTTATTAAATTAGATTTAGTGTACTTGTGATGAATTAATAAGAAGTTATTCATTTAGACTGTGCCAAGATGAACTTCAAGTTAGCCTTAAATCCAAATGTATAATTCTCATGCATAATTCTCAATTTTGGTGTTGTTTTAGATACCTTTGCAAATATATAATAGAGGTAAAAGTATAAAATTAAATATGCTTAAAATATTAAATCAACTTGAAAATAATTTTAAGAAAAATCCAAGGACATAGAAAATATTAATCACACTTTTCATCTCTGAGAGAGGTGGACATATTGAGTAATGAATTATTGATTCGATGTTGATAAACCTGAGGTTTACCTTGAAACTTGTACCTTGGAATGGGGAGTAGTAGTGCTTAGCCTCTCTTTACTCATTATGAACGTAGGTGATGGAACAGCACAAGGAAATACAGGCTATTGATGTTTCCTCAGGACAGATGTCTATGCAGACAATTTAACTCATCCAACAAATTTTTTTTTTTTACATTTCTATGCTTGGCATGATACTAGGTGCTAGTTTGGAGGAAAATCAATATCATATTGGTTAATATGATCAATACACAGAGAAGGGTGCTTATGAAGATAAAATTTATATAGAAGGAAGGCAATATATTTATTCTCAAACAAATATTAAATATTTAAAATACACACAAATTTTGAGACTATCTTTTATAAGTCTGATTGTTTTTTCTCCAACTTAAAGTTACCATACATGAAGTTATCACCGATTTAGACTTCTTTATATTTCATGAATTGCAAGAAAACAATATATTAGTATATATTTATGTGATATTGTATGTATGTAAAATTTATTTCATTTCCCAAATCCTGCTTTTTTGGTCTATATAAGCAAAAGAGTTGCTCTGTCAAACTAGCTGTTTATTTTGTTTGAATAAGATCGTGACAGTATAAATGAAAAGAATTTTTCTACAGCTTTACGTTAGGGTAGTTGAAAACACTGAATCCAGCCTGCTGATTTGATCTTCTCGTGCCACATAAAATTAGTGATCATTTTATTAATTATACTGTATCATTTATTTTGGTTAATATAACTATCTTATTGTCAATAAAATAAGTTACTAATTTTGTTGTATAAATTATTGCAAAATTCAGTTTTCTTCTATCACTGAATCCTGGTTAGGTGATGTAGTTATTTTTATGTAACAGTGATTTGCGTGGGAGGCGTCAGGGTAGCCACCCAATTATTTTGCTGCCCAGGTTTTTCCTGTGAGCTTACTTTGGAGGTAATCTGCATTTTGTTAGAAAATAACACTGTTTTAGTAGACAGTGTTATGGGTGAGTTAGTGATGCTATTTTCGTAAAAAACAATATTATAGTTGTTTTATCAGTAACATAATAATGTTTAAGAATCATTTTTTATTTACAGCATATTGTAGAAATATCACTTCTTTTTAGAGTTAATTTTTTAACTGACATTAGTGACACTCTTCATAAAAGGGTTATGATAATCTTCTGTTTTGAAAGATAAGTCTTATTTTTTTCAGTGCATGTGCAAGGTAAAATTGAGTAGGTATTTCTTTTATAGCAGAGAGAGAGAGAGGGAGTTCTTGCCAAGTAATTACATTAAATATTCTCTCTGGGGAGAAATGTCAAAAAACTAGAGAAGCTGTGGAAATTGATAGAATAAATTAACTTCCTGTAAAATCATTTTCCACATCATTAGAACATTTGTTTTCAAATGTTAGAAGCAGATGAAATAATTTTGCTACAGATATTGCTTCAAGAATAAGCTAAAACTCACGGTGCACTAGAACAATGACAAGAGTAAAAATCTCCCAAAATGTACATTGAAATTAAATTATACACTGAGTAGAATGATGTGGTGATTTTTATGACTGAACTTCCAGTTGCTTCTGCATGGATTTAGGGTAACTATACGTGATGAAATGCTGTAAAATGTAGACAGCGTTATCTTCTAGCCATATTTATTAAAGATGGAATGTACATGAAGCATTAAAATGCTATACAATTTATGGTGAATTTTAAGACATTTCAAGGCAGATTTAAAAATGACATTAGTAGCCAGGTGTGATAGTGTATGTCTGTAATCCTAGCACTCTGGGAGGCTGAGGCAGGAGAATGACAGGTCTGAGCCCAGTCTGGGCAATTTAGCAACTTAGTAAGACCCTGTCTCAAAAATAAAATTTTTTTAAAAAGGCTGAGGATGTAGTATAGTGTGAAGGTTCTGGGTTCAACTCCTAGTACCACAGACAAACAAAGAAATGAAAAATAAAGCTACACTGGAACTATAACCCAACTTTGTCTTATGCTATAAATCTTGCCGTTATTGTTTGTTGGCTTTTTCTCATCCTTAACTACATTTATTTCTTTGGCATTTGTAGACACCTATCTTTTGAAAAACCTTTCATTTTCTTCCTTCCCCTCCCTCTCCTTACCTCTCTCCCCTCTATGTCTCCCTCTTTCTCGACCTTCTGTTTTTCAGATATTTGCTTTAATGCCAAAATGATTGCCACTTTAAAATTCATTCTTTCATTTGAAGCTTTAAATACCCAGTCTTAGCTGCCTGCTTAATCGCTCTTATTTTTCTCCAGCTGTACCTAGTAGGCGGAGGCGGCTAATTATTTGGCATCTGCAGCAAGGAGGAGAAAGGGTTGCACTTGTGGCATTTTACCTCACTATAGAATTGTATTTAGAGCGTGATGGAATCTGGTTAGGTTCAGCAAGCTCCCCCTGTTTGCTAACCCCAGCGATGGTCCTGGCATCTCTAGGTTAAGTGGAATCAGTTGCTCTGAGCAGGATGTTCTCTTCTTTATGTGATAATAGCCATATAATATCTGTGCTAGCAAAGAACATTGACTTTAGGTCATTTAGAATACTGTACATGGTTTTAAAAAGTTATGTAAGCATAAATGTGTGTTTTAAGTTGTTTAAGGGGCCATGTAATTACAGTCAGTAAGAATATGTACTGAGCAAAACTACAGGCAAGTGGAGTTTTATGCACATAACCCAATTAAAAATACACTTACATATATTGGGTATAATCTTGGCCCAAAACTGAGCCAACCTCCCAGGCTTTTCCTGTGAATGTGCTGTCTTAAGGCTAGGCAGGATTATTCCCCTTGGTTCCAGAGAAGAGGCATTATCAAGAGAATTTACTAAAGAGGAAAAAGAGGACTCTTTGAGTCCTCTTGACTCTTGAGTTTTCTGACTCTTTTGAATGGCTGTGAAGTGTATTTGGCTCACATTTGTGTCCTGAGTGTATGTCAAAGCCACCTGCTACCACGCAGTTAGCAGTACCATGCAGTCACAAGACCATAGAGGAGGGGAGCCGTGGGCTCCTCAGTCAGCTCCAGCTTTCACTAGTAGTTCAAAACCTCTTCTAAGTCCTAAGCCTAAAACCCATATGAGACTCCTGGGAGATGAAAATGCGATGATGATTGAGGCAGTACTTCTAATACGCAATTCTAGAACTGCGTATGTTGAACTAACACATCTCTGGTAGACATAATTAGTACACAAGGCAATTTCAAAAAAAGTACCCAGTTGCTAAACGGCAATCAGATAACTAGTGAAATAAAGGAGTTTAAATTACATACTTACTGGAAATTATTTCATGCCAGGGAGAAACCTTTGATGCTACAATTTGCCATCTTTTAATTTTTCCATGGTTATTTAGAGATGAATAGCCCGGCTATAAATAAAAGATTTAGGTTGTTTAGTAATAGCTACTTTACAGGGGGAACTAAACGCCTTTTTAATTTGAATGCAAACTTAAAACAAACGATCATGTTACTGATGTGCTTCCTTTGAGGGATGTGATAGGTAAGAATGGCAATAGGATTTGGCATGGACTAGGTAATTTTGAAATGCATTGTAGCTAAGAAATATTTTGATTTGCTTTTCTGTTGATTTCTTGGCTATGGTTCCTGGCACAAAGGAGGGAAATCAAGTACATAGGAATATGTGAGATTTTAATATTTTGGGTGAAAATGCCTTTTTAAAATTAGTCTAAAATAATCAAGTTCAGTTTGAATTCACCAAGTAAGACCTGTAACTAGAATGATGCACTGCATTGTTCTCCCACTTGTTCTCAGAACTCAAAGAAGATAAAGAGTGAGGCTAGCTGACACCAGCCAGCTTGTCCACTGCTGGAAAGAAAATGGAAGAGACAGGATAGAAATTAGATTCTCTGTTAAAAGTTGTCACCCATCTTTACTTTTAATTGTTTGACTTTAATGTGGGCATCAGACCATAGTGTATCTATTTTCTTATTTATTGATACAGGGAGCATTATTGAAGTGTACCGAGCTCTCATTGCCCACTTCACTTGAGGAGAATGCTGTATTGGAGTAACGAGGGTAACCAGAGTGATATCCCCGTACAGGAGTTGAGATATTTATTACCACTTTGGACATAAACAGACACCAGGAATTGAACATTTATCCCAGGAAAACATGTGAGCTTTTATTGACTGGTAGCAACCAGGCATAATGCAGGGCCAGAAGTCTGATATAGCCTACCTCCAGTCAGCCGGCCTTTTGGGTTTAATTTTGTAGTCCATCACCACAGGATTCTAATAATGTCGTGATGAGGTGCCTCTATATTTATATATCTCCTGAAAAGGTGGATTATTACCATTGTTTGTTTACAGTGCAACAAGACTCTTCCCTCATGGATCCGACACCATTTGAAGACATCTTTTTCTTTAAAAGGAGTCACAAGAATTGAATCAAAACACTGTCCAAAGTCAGTGCATACACTAAGGGTTCTTGGTTAGGAATGGACATCATGAACCCCTGAGAGTGCTTTAGGTAAAGGTGTGTTTATGCGGCACTGCAGACTAACTCAGAACTTGATGATGAGGCACGTGCAGGTGCCTCAGGAAACAGATTCTGAGCAGGTTTGTACACAGGAGGTTTGTTGGAAAGTATGTCCAGAAATGACCCTGTAAGAAACTGGGAGGAAAAGGGTGGGCAGAGAAGAAGTTGAGCAGAAATGCAGTTGTAACGGAGTCCTTGGCCAGTCTCATGAGGCGAGCCTTGGGAATCCCTGGGATGACTCACCCTTCCACGCAGCCCAAAATCAAGGAAAGGAGCAAGGCTCATCATGGGATGCAGATTTTTCTTGCTCCAAATCGCTAATGGGTCCGAGTCCCTGATTCCTGTGTCTTTCTCAGGCTGGGTGTAGCATGGCGCTTGCTTATTTACTATTAACACCAGGTAGAAGAGTACAAAGAAATGCTTCATGAATCATTAGTTTCAGGTGTATCATTCTCTGTTCCCTTGAGTCCCAGCATTTCTGTCTCCTCATGAAAATTAGGGCCAATTACCTCATCAGCAGTGGGACTCCTTTCCTTGTTTACTGCTTCATTGGCTTGAAAACCAGCAACATTGATAGACTCATATTCAATAGGACTGTCTCCAAACCGAGGTCAATGCAGTTTTATAAACGCACCACATTTAAATTTATAATTTTTGTCTCTAAGAACCAGAATAGATATAGGGAATTTCAGTCAATATCAAAATGATTTTTAATTGAAATCAGCAGGTCGATTTTATCATTCGAAATGGCAAAGGAACTAGAATAGCAGACATAAATTTTTAAAAAGATGGACAAAGTTAGAAGACTCATACCATCTGATTTCAAGGCCTACTACTATAAAAGTATTCTAATCCAGAATGTAGTACTAAAGGACAGATAGAGGGATGATTTAAAAAATAAAGATTAGGAACTTCAGTTATAGGTCCTCACATACATGGTCAGATAACATTGATAAAGGTGCAAAAACAATTCAATAGTTAAAGTCTTTTCAACATATGATACTGGAAAAATTAGATATCCATTTGTAAAACAAAGAACTCCGACCTGTACCACCCAGACTGTAAAAAAATTAATTCAGTGTTAATTGTAGGCTAAATGTAAAACGAAGAGTGTAAAACTTCCAGAAGTAAACATGAACACAACATCTGTGTCTTTTGGTTATGCAAGAATCATTTAACCATGATTCTGAAGTACAATCCACAAAACTCGTAAATTAGACTATGAAAAGTGGAATTTTCTACTCACCAGAAGACATTGATAGGAGAATGAAAACACAGGATATGAATGAGAAGAAAATATTTGCAAGAACCGTATTTAGTATAGAATTTGTATTTAGAATTTTTATGAAGCATTTTCAAAATTCAGTAAGTAAACAAAAGAACCCAATATAAAGTAAACTATTTGAAGGGACACTTTGCCAAAGGAACTGTACATAGAGAAAGAAAAATGCTCAACATCAGTAGTCATTATGGAGAGCAAATTAAACTGCAAGGAAGGTAGTACCTGCATTTATTAGAATATCTAAATGAAAAAAGAGGAGGATGATATCTATACCAAGGGCTGCTGAATTTCCGGAGCAGCTGGAAATCTCAAATACTGCTGGTAGGAATGAATAATAGAACAGCCACTTTCAAAAATATTTTGCGAGTTTCTTGTAAAGGTAAACATGCACTTACCAGATGACCCAGTAATCTTTCTCCTAGGTATTTACGCAGGAGAAATGAAAACTTATGTTCACAGAGAAATACACAAAAACTTATTTGTGAGTGTTTATAGTAGCTTTATTCATGGCAGCCCAAACAATGTGTATTATACAAACATCCTTCAGCTGCTCAGCTGATAAGTAAACTGTAGTGCATTTTACAAAATAGAAAAGTGAACTTCTAATGCATGCACCAACATACATTATTACTAAGTGAGGGAGCCAGACTTAAAAAGTTACATCCTGTGTGATTCCATTCTGGAAAAGAAAACTGTAAGGACAGAAATTATACTGATCACTGCTAGATACTGAGGTTAGGGAAGGAGATGACTTGTAAAGTGTGTGAGGCAATGTTTTGGGGTAATAGAATTATTTTGTATCTGTTTTGGTGGTGGTTCCTTGGTTATATGCACCTCACAAAACTCATAAGATTGTTTTTTAAATACAGTAAATTTAAAAGTTTGTAAATTATAGCTCGGTACAATAAAAACTTTTAGGTTATTGGGAATTTTATTGTGTCCCCTGGTGGAAACATTACTGTGTGGAAACTTAAGCCACTATTCCTACAGGAACCTAAAATTATGAGAATGATGCGCATGGATTTTTCACGGGTTCCTGATAATTTCCCACGTACAATGGTAGCAACCTGGACTACTCCTTTCATGCCTTGGCTTTGGGACTAACAGCCCCATCCAAACCAAGTAAATCTGAGATAAGCCTTTAAAGGAGCCAGCTGTAGCAGGCTTACAACATAAGAGGGCTTTCCAATAAGGAAAAAGTGTAACAGTAAAAATTTGGAGGCACGGAAATTAGCATTGTGTTTCAGAGTCTCTTTCACTGAACAATAGGTTCATGTGGATTATATGTGGGGAAAGGCTGTAAAGGAAAATTGGGTCATATGATATTATGCTAAAAGATTGGGTGTAATTCTGTAATCTGTTCTAAGGCTCGGAGAGAGAAATTGGCTGATGGTCATAGCTGCCCTTTAGGGAGATGCTGGGCCAGTAGCCGAGGTTGCTTTTTCTATGACTGAAGAGAATGGGTGGTTCTCAGGACCCTCTCACCTTCTCTTCACGTGTTGTGGCTTCGGCTTTTATCTACATTGACATTCCCTTCCCTACCTCGTACTCTAGAAATAACTAATTGCCTTTTTTGTTGGGTAAAATTTCAGAAGATCCAGTCCTGCATTTCAGGTGGGTTTATACTAACGTAGCCTTTGTTTTCCCGTAGCACTAATCTGATGCCTAATTATCTAGGCTCCTAGCTTTTTAATGACCAGATTTAAACTTGAAGAAACCGAACTCCCAGTAGTTCCTGAATTCTTACCTCTATCCCTAGACATCTGTGCTCAGCCATCTCCCCTGAGGCCTTCTCCTTTGACAGAGGAATCTGTGGGCTCTCATCATTCTTTGAACTCTCGAAGGTCTTATGTCCTTCACCACCCAAGATAGCCTGTTCCTACATCCCTTTTCTAAGGGCTGGTCATATGTCAGCCTTCCAGTATGGAACCTCCTTTAATTCCCAAAACAACCCATTGGAGATAGTTTTCTTAGATAAACACATAGGCTTAGAGAAATGACATACATATCTAACTGTTCTTTATGCAGTTTATACGTCTCTGAAATAGGACTGCAAATGGGAAGTTTGACTCCAAAAGCTGCACTCCCACCCTTGCAAATGCCCAAGTGTTAGCTGTTTTTGGACGTGGAAAAACAGTGCACAACAGTTATTGGTCTTGGTGATCTGCCCTTGGGGAGCCAGATTCTTTCAGTATCAAAGGTACACAATGATGCGAATAGCTTCCCATATATAGGTATCCAAGTCTGAGGGAAAAGAAGAAGATTGGGCAAACATAGCGGACACTGAGAAGGAGGCTACAGTTGGGTAGAAACACAAATTCTGAGAGCTATCCGCCCTTCAGGAAGCAAGTCTTACCAATGAATCGATCCAGCATGTGTTCTGGGATTATGGGAGTCTATGTCATGTGCAATGATTTCCTTTATTTATAATATTCACGCTTAAAAATATGAGTGGGCATTTCATGCTTGTATTTACAGCTTCTGAATTCCAGCAGCCATGAAAATCTGACTGAACATCACGAAAACAGCCTCAGGCTGTGTTGACCTTCTATTAATATAAAATGGCTTGTTTATTGAGCAAATGAATATTAGGGTTATTAGTCCTCATTAAGGGATCTTAGCAAATTAAAAGGTTGATAGATTGTACTTGTCTTTACCCATTTGTTCCCAAAGCAAGTGATGGTGACATCACTGAACATTAGTACATTGAACCATTGTACAGGATGCTCAGCAGCAAGAAAGTCACACACATTCACACCCACAGAATGTTAAAATGTTTTATTTTGAAGAGCTGAATTTTAGAATAACCTAAAAAAAGTCAGAAAAAGGAAATTCCTGTCATTGATTTTTGTTGTTGTTTTCTTAAAAGTATCATTCTTCATGTTTCCAGGTTCTGAGCAATAATCCTAATGAATTTGTTATAAACAAAGGAATGCTCACTTTTTAAGTCACGTTTTTATTACTTGTCTCTTCAGATTTTATATCTTTTACTATTACATGTTATGGTTGGTTTCAACAACTGATGCATATTTTATATTTTAAAGTATTTTGTCTGACTGTAAAACAATTTGTATTCTAAATATAAAATATGACATGTACATTTTTCAAAAAAATACTTGTAATGTATCAGTTAGGAGTATTATTATAAATGACTGAGTTTATTTTAGTCTTTTATATTATGTATGTATCATAATAGGTGCTACACATAATATAACCATATAAAATTGTATGTGTGCATTTAATACAAGTTTAATGTAATATGTGACATCTGTTGTATATGTTAATTGGGCTTATAACATATATATATATTTATACCACTTGTTGTGTTTTGAAATTAATATTGCATCACAATATTTTCATTAATCAAGTACTAAGGAAAAACCTGATTATCCTGAAAGTATAATCATTAAATAAATGTTTCTTAACCCATGTAACTTTATTTTTGTGAAGTGGCGGTTTTACCACTGATTACTTTTTATTTTAGTTTACCTTTAAATTCTTCCTCCTCTTTGTGTCTTTAAGTTTTCCTGTCATTTCATTAGATGTAACTCTTCTAAACAGGTTATAAAAATTTTATGAAGCTGAAATTATATACATATTTTTACACTTTTATTAGAAGAGTAAATTGTTCATTTTTTCTTAGAATAATAAAAGATTATGGATCAGTAATCTTCTGCCCCAATTGTTACTATTTTTATGTATACTTTTCTCTCTCTTTCTCTGTTTTTTAAACATAATTTAAAAACTACTTCTAAAATATGAAGTAGTTGTTTTTAGTGCTATTACTTAATAAAGTCTTTTTGAAATTTGTACGCCACTTAATATACTTTATAGAAGTATTTTTAATGATATATGGCATAATAAGTTCCTTTGACTACATTATTTTCATGTTTTTATAATATTAAACACAGATACAGCGACTAACCTACTTACATCTTTGGCACATAAATCATTAGTTCTTTAAAATAAATTGCTAGAAGAGAAATTCAAAAGATAAGAGATGTATGATGTATAAGCATTTTGTTTAAAAAAAGTAAACTTTAATGTCTTCATTAATTTTGTTTTCCTTGCCTTCTTGAGGTCTTGTTATAAACTGTGTTACTCTTATGATTCTGTGTCTTTTATTACATTCAGATATTTACATCTCATTTCTATGATTGCTTTTCTTTAAAGAAATTCTTAAAATGATTTTAAATTATAAACATTAAGTATACAACTATTATTTCACTATTTGTTTTCATGTTTCTGAATTAAAGGAGAGTACTTCATTTGAGCCTTTTAAAGTGTTAGTAATGGTCTGAATATCCACCTTGATTCTTGCCTTCCCCAGTTTTTACATAGTGTAGAAGCAGGTATTCGATGGCAATAACCTGGTCTAGACCCAGAAAGAATGGCCTTGGGCTGGGTGAGACCTTAGTAGGAGAATGTCAACCACATGACTGGAAAGGGACCTGCCCACAGTGGGGTGCAGAGATAGCAAAGAGAACCAGGGGGCCTCAAGCCAGGCAAACCTCTTGGGTTGGAAGTGGAGTGTCTGGGCTGTGTGGGACATGGCAGCCTGTTGTCATCAAAGACCTGGCATGGGAGGCATGGATGGCAGTAAATAGGACAAATCAAGAAATTGCTGATTTCACATCTTCTGATGCAAGGGCTTCCCCCGTCAGCTCATTCAGGCCAAAACTGAACCCACATTGTGAGCCAGGTGGATCTGTCACATAGACAATCAGTGCCATCAGGCCAGATAGTTAGGTATGCGGTTGCTTCTGGAAATTCAAGTTGCACTAAATATCTCAAAGAATGCAAGTAAGTTAGACATGTATCTGAAAGCTTTCAGTCCTTTGTCACCTTCTTGGAATATCTGGAAGTATTTTTCCAAGATGTTAGTTCATTTAAACAAAAAATTTAAAAAATTAATTTTTTACTTTCCTCCCATATTCCATACTCTTTAATTTTAATGAGTGAAACTTTTCACTTACTGAAAGGTTTTCCTAAATTTTCAATAGATTTGTCTCAAAATCTGAAAACTATGGTGACAGTTGCTATAGAATTCTTAGAGGCAAATCAAAACACAATTAAAATAGTCTTTACAAATCTCAAATCGATTAATGTTTCTTTATGAAAAGTAAAAACTATTTAAAATATTAAACATAATTATTGCAGTAAATGGGATGGATTTTTTAAAAACCATGTGTTTAAGAAGACCTGCTCCCTGTATTAAAAAAATCAAATTGTCCAAATATTCTTGTTCTCTAACAAAGATGCATTGCTTGTATTAAACCATCAGCTTAATCCACTATTAAATATATCACCTTCATAATTTTCACCTCTCGTCTTACTCCTGAATTTTATTTCCTTTATTAAAATGTATAATTACAGATTTCTTTAGACTTCCAAATCTAAACTCAAAAATGAATTAAATTAATATAATTTCATTGCCTTTAAAATCCACAGATTTATTTTGATTTTCTAATATATTGTCATTGATATCTATTTATGTTTCTTACTATTCAACAGCTTTTAAAGATTGGTCACATCTATTTTCTGACTTGACCTTTTAAACAGATAAACGAGATAGATAGTAAACATTTCAGGGGTAAGAAAATAGAGATAGAATGGCTTACTTGATTACTTCTAGTGTGCAAAACACCCATTATCCCTTGTACCTTCCTCATTCTCACCTTTATCTGTTCTTTTAATGTCTACCAGCTTCTCATTTTCCAAATTGGTAATTTATTAATAATAATAGCTTACTAATAATTTACTTCGACGAGGAACCCAAACCTATCTCAATAACTTTAATCCTTTCTAAAAAGTAATTCTTAACATTTATTAAATAGTTTAGACTAATGGAGCACCATTTAATGGTTATAACTTTTTAATGATGAGAACAGCCAATCTTTTTCAAGATTATAGCAAACTACCTAACCTTTCTCTGGCTAGGAATTAAATCTGTATATCAAGTTTTCTTTCAATCTACCTTTGAATTTGGAGTTACAGGATTATTCTACCTGCTCTAATTAATAAACTAATTTTAAAAATTTTTCATTTGTGTAAGAGTCCACTCGATTACCAAGGAGCTCTCCTCCATGGACTTACTCAGGGAATCCGGGCTATTCCCACCTTCGGATTCCATCGCCCTCTGGAGTATCTGTGTTGTCTACCTCAGAGCCATCTGCTTCGTGATGGCTTCAGCATGGAGGTGCCACGATCTCTTCTCACCAGTCACACTGACAGTACAGACTCAAGGCAGTGAGAAAGTAGATCTCTGATTGGGCTGTTGCCTCCCAGCCTCAACACCATGCTCCGAAAATCAGACTGAAGTTTTTTGGACAGTTGGTCACTAATACCCCAGAAGACTACTGCTGTGAATGCCCCATTAGGAACATGTGAAATGCTCTTTAGTAATACAGTGATAAAATGGAGGTCTCGAGACTGCCCAGATAAGTTTTCAGCCATAACCACATGTGCGTACAGAGGACCAAGCCATGTTCACTCTCCCTCAGTCTTCTGGGTGGTTGTGTTTTAGGGTGCTGTTTACCCAGTTGCTCTCTCACCATTTGGAAGACTTGAACTCAAAGTACCTTTTCGTGGGATCTGTCTAAAAGATTCTCTCAACTGTGCCTGTATTAAAAGCTTAGCACAGACTCTTCCTGTTTTGAGGGAAGGCCTTCCAGCATCTGTATCTTTGGGTGAAGAAAAATCGACCTATTTCCTAGTCAATAGCTGGTGCATAATAGCCAAATGGTGTTGGGATACTTATGTTTTAAATGACCATCCTTGAGATCTGACAGAGCATGAAAGATGTATCTAGCAGTGTTTTAGAGAATTTTGCAATTTAGAAAGCTTTGTTACATTGGGAAGCTCATTATGTTTAGCTATCAAAAAAGATACAGCATTGTAAATGGAAAGACTCAAACATTATTTCCTCTTGAAATTATAACCTATTTTTCAAATTCTACCACCTTTTTGATATCAATTTTAGAAGTTAGCATTAGGAATCCATATAGTGTCTCATGGAAATGTTTTATCCTGTAATTAGTCTATTTTCCCCTTGTGGTCTCTGGTACGGTAGAGAGAATAGTTGGTTATGATTTTTGGCCAGTTAAAATTTACCTTTTCACATGTCCATATGTTTTAATTCTATTATGGATATATTTAAAGCCTCCCGAGAATCATGGTTTAGTTTTGCTGTCAATCTTCAGTATTTATTTTACCTGTATCTGACATTTCAGAATTAAGTACTCAAATATTCCATACATTATATGGTTGTCAATATATAAGGAATAATAATTTACTAACCAACCGTATATGTGCTTTTGAAAACCAACAAAAATACAAGAGACTATCCAAGGGTACAAGTAAAAATAGCAGATAGATGGGAGTGCTGGGAAACTACTCATGCCCTTCATGTGGACTTTAAGAGGAATAATGCACATAACTGAGAAAAAACAAATTAAGATTGTAATCCACAGTATGTTGCCACAGATTCTAATTTTTTTATAATCACATAATTAACTATGCCCCTTATTAACTTTACAGAATCCTTTTAAGTCTTGTTACTTAACCATAGGTCCTGCTGTTAATTATGGAAAATGTAAGGCAAGGATTTTTTTTTTTAGAAATATAATTCAGTCAGGTGTTTTAAAGCACTGAACATACAGGGTACAAAATTAGCCATACTTGTCATATAATTTTCAAGGCAGACAGTAAAAATGAGGATGTGGAGGATCCTCTCACTTAGACTTGAGCCACGTCTGGAAGAGTGTAGCTCACTGAAATCATCTTGGGCTCCACAGCAGGTAAAGGTTTCACAGAGGACAGAAAAATGTTGATCTACCTGTAAATGAAAGTTTAGAAAATAAAATGACAAGAAGTGTGCAACTGTGGAGATAATGGAGCTCACCTACTGAGATGGATAGTGGACAAGATGATTTTCATAAGTATCTTTTTAACCAGGAAAATTGATACCATACAGCAAGGATGGAAGGATTCCTGAGAGAGGTTTTTTACTGCTGTTTTTTGAAGAACATTAAATTCTGAAATCAGTTTCATGCAATGGATTAGAAAGCAGAGCATCTGAATGCTACACCAAATTTGTACCCTTTGATCCTATGTATTGTTGCTATGAGAATTGAAGGAGGTAGCGCATCTGAAGGTTACTGGTACATTTTCTAAGTTCGGAAACCCTTCACTATGTGTGATCTCTTT
The DNA here is from genome assembly GCA_004026905.1 of Hystrix cristata. Lineage (NCBI taxonomy): Eukaryota > Metazoa > Chordata > Mammalia > Rodentia > Hystricidae > Hystrix > Hystrix cristata. The sequence continues at coordinate 133,784 of PVJO010001811.1, read as the reverse complement.
TTGGAAGCTCTGGTGGATTGCAACCCCTGTTGGTGGCACTGCATTGCCTCTACAGCCACCAGGAAGTGTCTGTGGGTTTGGTGATGTTATGCCGGGTCGTCAGCGTGCCATGAAAGAGATGAAACATTCCTGTTGATCAGTAATGTTACATTTGCACTGCTTGATGGAACTGATCTTTTATGTTCAGTTTTGCATGTTGTTCACTGCCGAGCCACCTAGCACATTATAATTTCCTTATCATCTAAGTCTTTCTGTTTTCCTTGCAGTTAGTAATTGCTCTGTTTTTGGCTTGTTTAGGTTTTTATGCAGCCTACACTATTCAAGAGAAAATACTGTAGGGTTTCTTCCAGTAATATAAGACACATTCTCTCAGCCATCAGTGCCTTTTCCTCCTCTGTTCCTCAGAGAAGGCCTCCGTGGGGCATTCTGCATCACAACAGTCTAGCCTGATTGACCCCTACATCTGAACCCCAGAAGTACTGCAATTTTCTCACCATCACTTAAGGGAATTTTTTGGCCCATTACCTAGCTATAGTCCCTGTCTCCAGGATCTGCTGTTGTGTGGGTTCATCTTGATTGTTAACTCGACTGGCTTAAGAGATTCCTGGAGAGGCAACTGGGTTGTGAAGGCACTAATCTCATCGGTGGTTTAATTCACCGATTAGTTTATAACTGAATGAGCTATTAGGAGGTGGGACCTAGTTGGAGGAAGTAAATCACGAGGCATGACTTTCTGAAAGTGTCAATATATTATCCTTACAATCAACTGATAGATTGACTGGCAGTCGAACGTCGTTCATAGAATTTTGAAAGTATTGCTTCACAATGTTAGGAGGTATTTCTTCTGACCTTCTGCAGTGTTGTGATAGCAAGGTCTAATACCATTCTCATTTCTCTTCTTTTGTCTGTAAACTGCTTTTCATGCCCTTGCTTTATTTCTCTGAAAGTATTTAGAGTCTTCTTAGCTCCCAACAGTCTAAAAATGTTACAAAGATTTACTCTGATGTGGAGTTCTGGTTGTTATGTTAGGCTGGGAGTGTCCTATTTTCAGAAATTTTGTGATTTTTATTTTGTTTTGCTTTTTTTAAAAAATAAACATCATTGACATAAATCTTACATATGGTGAAGTGTATCCATATTAGGGATGCCATTTAGTGAGTTTTGATAAACACATGTAATCATGTAACCTTGATTCCAGATAAAGTAAGAGCCAGTTGATGGTACCAAAATTTTCTCCTGTCCCCTTGTGGCCTTTGTGGTCACCCATCATTTCATGCCTAGTGACAGGCCACCATTGGTCAGGTTTCTGTCACTGTAAAGTCTTTAATTGCATCTTCAGTTTTCTTCCTGATTGTAGGACAAATGGGCCTTTTTTCAATTAAACTCTCAACCTACGAAGATGTGCTAATCTCTGTCTGTAAAAAGTCATCTTTCTCTGATTCTTGTCCTTTCCTTTTCATCTTCCTTGTCACTACTAAGTTGCTCAAAAAGTCTATGCTAACATGCTAACAGTGTTTTTAAGTAGGATATGATCTGCTGCTGAAAAGAAGACCAAAGAGGAATGATCTAGGCAAGAAGTCCATAACCGATGGAACAATTCCATTGGCAGGGACCCGGTCTCCGTTTATCTCACTGTTTGCCAGCCTTAACACTTGACTCCTAGCTCATGGTCTAAAAATGCTTCTCTAATGCTACTGTCATATCTGCTTTTCTATTTGTGGGAAGGGGAGGAGATGTGGGCAGCACAGAAATTGGAAATGTAACATCCTATTGGCCAAAATTTAGACACATGGCCGCACATAAAGCTGAGAAATATAGTCTCATTAGAATAGCCACATATATAGCTATATTTGTGGGTTTTGTACAAAAGGAAGAAGGGAGAATGGATACATGGAAAGAAATAACAATCTCCACTGATTCCCATTCAGATTTTTTTTCTTTCTTCCTGCACTGCATTGAAATTATCTATCTTTGTCTGCTTTCTGTTGCTATGATAGAATGTCTAAGACTGGATACTTTAGAAGGAAAAGTTTATTTAGCTCACAATTCTGGTGACTGGAAAGTCTGAGGAGTTTGGCAGTGCATCTGGCCAGGGACCTCTAGCTGTATCGCAGCAGAACAGAGACCTGGAAGGGGAAGTGGGCATGTGCAAAGGGAGACACCAGGATTTTAACAGCCTGCTCTGGTGACAGCCACTTCAGTGGCATGAGACCTGACCAGCTCCTGGGATATGAGCATTAATCCCTCCTTAGGGTGCTGTCCCGATGACCCACAGCGTCGTATGAAGCCCCCACTCCTCTCAGTACCACTGCTTTGGAATCCAAGTCTCTAGCATAAAAAACTGGGAGAGAAACTATGTTCAAACCCTGGCACTATCCGTCCTAAAAGCACTTCTGCATCCTAATTGTCAAACCCGATGAAGTGTTTTCAGTCAATGCAGTATATCTTTTCAGTGAAATTTTGTCCAATTCTATTGATTATAAATTTCCTTAAACTCACCAACATTTACAAATGTTCTTAATATTTTTGCATTTTTATAAATGAGGCAAAATTTAAAATTAATGGATGCAACTCCTGTATATTTTTATTTGATGATGGTCAGTAGCACACAGCATAAAAAGTTTTAAGTATTACATCATGATTTTCAGTAATGTATTGTACAGTAGGGGTCTGGGGATTTAGCACAGTGGTTGGAGTGCTTGCCTCATAAGCACAAGGCCCTGAGTTCGATCCCCAGCACCAAAAAAAAAAAAAAAATATATATATATATATATATATATATATATACACACACACACACACACACACATATATATAGTGCAGTAATTTATGACAGATTGTAACATATGCTTTTTCCTCATAGAATAAATTAATACTCTAAAACTAAGGTTATGTTTGGCCTTCAAATAAAGTCACTCTTTAGTAACAGGCTGCCTTTAGTCTTTATTTTTAAATTTTACAAAATCCTTAAGGAAACTTTTACCCAGCCAGCTGTTAAATGTTTTTGTAGTAAACCTTGAAAACAGTGCAGAAAAATAAGGCTGAGCTTGTTGTACTGCAAATAATGAAGTAACATGAGCACTGAAGGAGGAGCTATTATAGTATAGAGAATATATATATGGTTTTTTGAGGGGTGAGGTAGGTTGGAGGTTGAGAGAGGGTCTCACAGTGCGTCCAGGCTGACCTCGAACTTGTGATCCTTCTGTCTCGGCTTCCTGAATGCTGGGATTATAGATGTGTACCATCTTGCCCAGCTTTAAAATTTGATTTCTGTTTTTTTTTTAATTAATTGTAGCAGAATACAAAAAAAATACACAAAACATCATCCCCAAAGATTTATCAAACTGAATGTGCCAGTAACCATCACCAGATCAAGATTAAAATTGCCGGGACGCTGGACACTTTTTGTATCCCCATTTCATTATTCTCCTCTTTAAATGTAGTTACTACTATTGCTTTGATTTCATCACTTTGTTTCTCTTTATAATTTTAACATTTAATTATGCATCCTTAATCACTTTGAATAGCTGCTTCCCTTTCTGACCTTCACTTTAATGTAAATAATGTGAGACATTATTGTGTGTTTTCTTTTGATCCACATTGTTTGCAATAATCACCATGTTGTTTTAAGAATGATTTAAAATACTTGCTGTCGTATAACATTCCCTGGTATGAATGGACTACGTTTCTAGCTACCTAGTCTACCTTGATGGATATCTGGCATAGGTGTGGAAAATGCTGCTAGAAACATCCTTGCGTGTGTCTCTTGGGTACCTGTGTGTTTCTGGTGGGAAGAGACCTAGGAGTGCATTGCCTTTCTACCAGCTCTTCATTCCTTTTATATTGTGTTATCTTTAAAAAAAAATTTAAGCTAAAAATTTGTAATTGTTGTCGAAATATCTTCTTCAGCTTTCTGGCTTGCCTCCTTACTCTTTTAATGTGAATCTTGATGAATAGAAGTTCTTAATTTTAATAGTTTAATTTAGTTCTCAGTTTGTCAATGCTATTTTTAAATTATTTTAAGATTTTTTGTCATATTTTGAAATGTTGATGTTATAGTCCAGTATATTATCTTTTAGAAGCTTCATTATTTTACATTTCATACTTAGACTTTTTTATGTTGGTGTCAAATCGTCCTAGTGTAAATTATTGGGAAAATATATTACCCCTTTCTGACTCTGAAGTGTAAACTTTCTTGAAATTCAAGCCTGGCTGGTCTTTCTGTTTCATTTCATTTATCAGTTTGTGACACTTGTACCAGGATCACATAAATACTCTAGCTTTGTATTAAATCTTGATTTTCAAGAGAGCAAATTCTTTTAACTTGCTGCTGTTATTCTTTGGATCACCTAGAGCTAATGACATACTTTATATTGAATTAGACATTTTTCCACTAAGACCAGAAAAAAGCCAGAGATGTTTGCTGTCCTCACACCTTTTCAATACTATAGTGAACATTTTGAAGAAATTTTAATCAGGAATTAATGGAGAGTTTTGTCAAAAATTTTGCATGATTTTTGTTCTTTTGCTTTTATTGTTTTGTTTTGTTTCGTTTGAGACAGGATCTCCCTATGTAATTCAGGATGGCCTTGAACTCACTATGTAGCATGGGATGGCTTCAAACTCACAGCAATTCTCCTGCCTCAGCCTCACAAGTACTAAGATTACAGGCCTGGGCCATCATGCCAGGTTCTCATATATTCTGTTGGTGTGATGAATTGCAATGTTGATTTTACATGTTAAATTCACCTTGCGTTCTTAGGTTGACTTTGATTGTTTTGTGTTATTTTTATATTTTGTAGAATTTGATTTTTCCAGTAGTTTAGAATTTTTATATTTAAAATCATCTAAAATCAGAGGATGCTCAAGGCCTTTATATAAAATGGCATAGTACTTTTGTATAACCGACTCATCGACTCATGTCCTCCTATGTGCTTAGTAGTCATCCTTAGATTACTTACAATATAATATGAATGCTATATAAGTAGTTGTATTGTGTAGGGAATAATGACAAGAAAAATGGGTCTGCTCGTGTTCAGTACAGATGTGATTTTTTTCCATAAGTATTTTCAATACACCTTCCAATTTTCAATTTTCAGTACAACAGTTGGTTGAATCCATGGATACAGAATCCATTAATATGGCAAGCCATCTTTGTTTGCATCATACATGTTTCCTATTTTTTACTTTTAACTTTTATACAATCACATACATGTGTTTTTATTACTGAGATATTTACTTCAGTTTATCTTCCATTATTTTTAAGTTTTTTAATCTACTGTATGCTTATCATTTCAATATTGCATTAAAATACATATCTGTGATCCTTCTGTCTTTTCTTATATGATTTAGAATGATGAAAATTTTTTTCCTATCAAACTGGTATTAGTATAACAGTGTTCTAGAGCTTGCAACATGCGTCTTTTCTTACCAAAATTTAATATTAATTGATGTTGCAAGGACTTCGAAATATTTTAACTCAATTCGAGCTCAACTTGTTTTTGTCTTTATGACCATTACTATTGTGTATTTACTTCTTTATATATTTAGCTGAAATATATACTTTTAATTTTGTATCACCTCACCATTACTAATTTAGATACCCAAATATTCACTACTCTTGTTGCTCTTTATTTCTTCCTATATTTTTAACTTTCCATTTTCATTTATCAATATCAAGTACACCATTTACCGATTCCTTTCATGAGTCTGTTGTTGAAACATTCTATTAGTTTTTCTTTGTTGGGGATGTTTCTATTTCACCATTATACTTGAAGTTTTTTGTAAATAGCATATGCAATGATATATAAGTAAACAAATTTAAAATATTTTTTTCTTTAGCTTCTGTTGTATGTAGGCAAGTTAGCTGTCAGCATAATTATTGCTGCTTTGAAGTTAAGTCTCTTTTTACTTCCTATTTTAAGAAATGTTTGTAATTAATTTTACAGTGTTAATGTGTTTAGGTAAGTTTATTTTATTTACAGTGTTTTGAGTTTGTAAAGACCTCTTGAATCTGTGTCTTAATATCCTCAAGCAATTTTGGAATGTTTTCAATATCTTTTCCAATAATGCAGTTACACCATCTCCTTTCTCTCTTCCTTTTTTTAAAATGTAAATTACCCCCAAATGATAAATTCCTACACCCTCTTTCTGTGTTCCTTGCCCTCTTTTTAAAATTATTATCCTTTTCTCTTTATGCTTCACTCTACATATTTTCTTCCATCTTATTTTCAACTTTACTAAGTAATTTCACTAGCTGTTGCTATTTTGCTTTAAAACAGAAAACCTCCCTTGGGCCTGGTACGGTGGCACATGCCTGTAATCCCAGCATCTGAGGGGCTGACTCAGGGTGATCTTGAGTTCAAGGCCAGTCTAGGATACATAGTAAGTTCCTGTCTCAAAAAAAAAAAAAATCCATCGAGTTCTTAATCTTAGTTATCATATTTACAGGTTCTAGAATTTCAACGCCATTATTATTTACAGCTTCTTTTTCTCTGCCGAAACGTCCCATCTTGTCTTTTATCTCTGAACATGACAGTACAACCACATTAAGTCTATTTTGCTTTGGGAAGATGATATTATTCTCTTTCTGCTGTTGAATCTGGAGAGTTTGGTCCCTGTTGCTTTGTTGCCTTATTGCCTAATTTGGATTATGTGGTGAACCGTTGCTTAAATTGGAGAAATAATTTGAGTTCTAGCAGGATGTTGGTTTCTCCAGAGAGGGTTTTGTAGCTCCTGGTGGCATCAGCAATACTGGAGCGTCTCAGTTCACTCTGAGTCAGAATGACCCGAAGCCAGGCGGCAGTTCCAGCGGAGAGATGTTCCCTGCCGGCTCACTGTTGTTCCTGCCCTTGTGCCTTTTCCCGTCTCAACACAGACCTGGACTTACCCACCTCTCTGCCTTTGAGGCAGGCCTTGCGCTTCAGCCCCATTCTTCTTAGTACTGCTGTTAGGCTGTGTAAATAGCTTCTCAGCTGCTCCTCCAGATTCCTCAATACACTAGCTCCAAAAGTCAGGCTTATTTTTCTGGGCTTTTGCCCTCCATTGTTTCTTTTCTTTTCTTTTCTTTCTTTCTTTTTTTTTTTTTTTGAGACAAGGTCTCGCTATGTAGTTCAGGTTGACCTTGAACTCACTATGTAGCCCAGGCTGGCCTTGAACTCATGGGAATCATGCTTCACCAGCCTCCTGAGTGCTGGTATTATATATTGTTCTTGATATGATAATATTTTACTCTCTGATTAGCTCAGCATAGACTTAAAATGCATTATTTTAACAACACTTTATCCAGAGGTTCTAGTGGTCATTGGTAGCCATGTTGATTTCTGTTACACAGTATGCCATTACTACAATTAGAAACCTTGTAGAGTTTATTTGGTTCACTTGTTGAAAAATTGAACATTTTCCCACTTCCCAAAAGAGCATAAAATATCACTGTTTTTAGAATATAAAGTACCTAAATTTTTAAAAACATTTTACTTGACAAAATAAACAAATAAAAATGTACTCACCAAAATAAAACAAAAACTTAACTGAGTTGTAACAGAAATCCGGTTTTATTAGGCTTGACTGCAAAAGCACTGGCTTATTTAACCAAATTAATGCAACAAGGTTGACAGGGTTGCCCTGAGAAATAAGTAGAGTTAAAGAACAAAACACAGGATGATACCTCCCTCTTTCATCTCTTCTGTTCTTCAGGTGTGAATTTTACCCTGCTTCGACAAGCTCTTTCATTATGATAGAGTTGGGCTTTCATCTTTACACCTTCACCAGAAAGGGAGAAAAGCTCATCTTTCCTTCTTTCTCCAAAATGCAGGAAGAAGAATTGTAGGAAATGCCCAGAAAATCCTGGGTTTACATCCTGCGCTGACCTAAGGTCCGCACCGCAGTTAGGTCTGTGGCCTGCTTGGGTCCCGTGTCCATCCCCCGAGCCATCTCTATGTCAGCTTCTCTAGAAGGGCCATTCTGATTGGCCCTGAAGATGCTTGCCGCAGGAGCAAGCAGAGGAGAAGAAGTCTAGAGAAGAGCAGAGGAAAAGAATGACTGGGGGAAGGACAAAATTGTCCCTATTTTATGCTACATAAAACCTTTTGTAAACAAATACCAGCCTGTTTCCTATATTACATTTTACTTTTTGCCCGTCTCATACTCGCATTCTTGTCACGACCAACTTCTCATTTTTTTCTGCAAATATGTCATCTCTTTTCACGACAGCATATTGTTTTCTGACCTAGGAACGTGCCAGAAATGTGTTCTATGATGCAAGCTAGCATTGTCCCATCATTGTAAAGACCCAATAGGGATCACCTCAGCGTGCTTCCTGTGCCCTCCTCACCATGGACTGGCGGGTACACACACATCCTTAATCTCTCTCTCTCTCCCTCTCTCTCTCTCACTCACACACACACACACACATACTCACTCACGCACATGTTCTGAAGTTTCTTTCAGTTCATCTATAGATAACCTTTTTCAAGCAGAAGCTCTACATTTCTCCTGTTGAAACTAATATCATTATGTTTATATTCTTACACCCAACTGGAATGAACTCGATTTCAGTTGCCACTTCTTATCCTTGTACATACATGCTGTACTGTGCCACATCAGAAACAGCACATAAACATTTGTTGAATGAGTAAATGAAAACTGACATCCGCCAAGGTTTGCCTCTTGGCTCAGTAATCAGTCAATATCAACTGTCTGTTCCCATGAAACCGTTTTGATCTATGCCCAAGAATTTTCTCACTTCAGCTGCCTTGGGCTGAGAGAGGAACCGGTGGGCATGCTCATTACCCAATAATTACCTCTGTTTGCTTGCTTAGCCCTGGAAGAGAACAGCACACTCTCATCTGGGTAGTAGTAATTCTGCTTGCTGAATTATTAATTGCAAAAAAGGCTTAAGTTCTGATTCTATAAAAACATTGAGTAAAGAGAGAGAGGAATAAATGAAATGTGAGAAAGGTAGCTTTGGCCTTCTGTGGCCATGGCGTGATGTGCTGTATTTCTTAGAAAATAAATGCCTTGGGCCACCTTTTGATCCTGCGTTTCTGCCCCCCACACCACCCCGAACATCTTCCCTGTGTTGCAGCCTGGACACACACGCGCCTTTATCATTTGTTTGAAGGGGAAGTCATTCGGAAAAATAAAACTGTCATAGGGAATGAGTATATTTTCTCTACGAAGAAGCTAAACACTAGGAATTCTGTAAAATAGTGAGGCCACATCTTATTAAGTGCCTGTCAGCGGATGAAGCAAAGAAAAGTATAAACAGCCTGCACACTCACAGAATAATCATGGCAAGAGTGCTGTGCTCTAACAGCTGGCCAGAAAGGAGTCTAGAGCGTGGTGCAGTTAGGGAAGGTGCTGATGTCTGCACAGTTGTCATGCTGATCAACGTTTTAGCCTCACGGCGAAGGGCTGTGTGTCTAAAACTTCAGCGATAGCACCTGCGGCCTCTTAGAAAAGTCTCCTAAGCTGGGTCCTTTAATCATATCCAGTTATGAAGGATTTTCATCAAATGAGAAACACATTGAGGAAACATAGCATTATGGGTAGCGTTTGATAGAGGTATATACCAGAAAATGGAAGAATTATTCATCTTCTAGCATCAAATAGTATTTATTAGAGAAGATTTTTCCAAGTGTGAAGAACACTTACTTGCCATGTTGGGCAGTTGGGTAAGATTTTCAAAGGGCTGAAATAAGGGGTGAGTTGGGTGGAATTACTAGATCCTACGTCCTTTTCTAAATTCACTTGGTTGTCAGGAGAATCCTGTCATTTGTGGTCAGAGAATTGAGGCCCGGCCTTCTGGCTGTTAGCTGGGGTTGATCCCAACCCCTTGAGGTTGCTTTTAATCCCTGCACATGGGTTCTGCCATCTTCAAATGGAGCTCTGGAGACTCCTCATCAGGTCACGTCTCTCTGGCTGTAGGAAGGGCTCTGTGCCTTTGGAACATGTACCTCACTAGGACAGACAACTCAGATAATCAACCTTTGGATTAATTTGAAGTCAGCTGATTGTTAAACCTAATCATTGGGTTGCTAGTCTGTCATATTGAAGACTTGGCTCACATTCAAAAGGAGAGAATGACATAAGGCAGCTGTGCCAGGGAGCGAGAGAATTGGGGACCATCTTAGAATCTAGGCAGTGGATCTCTGTCTCAAGAGGGTGACTCAGGCAAAGTATAAAGGATACATTAGGTCATAAGGATACAGCCAATGGATGTCATCTTGTCTGTTGACTCCAGGCATGGGGCATGGACATCATGGAGCTTTGTATTGAGAATTCACCAAGCCGGGAAGATGGGCATAGTTAAGCAAAAGAGTGGCAGTCACGGCAAACACACTGTTTGTGCACCACCTCAGAGTTTTAGGGGTATCTCAGTAGTCCTGAGAAAGGACGTTGTCAGCCTTAGTCAGAGAAAGTGCAGTGTGAGGAGAAGATGCAGGAGACATACAGATGCTCAGGCTGTGATTGGAAGACCTCATATAAGGAAATCAGAGGGAGAAATGAAGATGATTCTGCTCTAGGTCATCTGCAAGGGATGAATGAAATATGAGGTGTGCTTTATTTTATTTTATTTTATTTTATTTTATTTTATTTTTTTGGTACCGGGAATTAAACTCAGGGCCTCATGCTTGCGAGGCAAACACTCTAAGCACTGAGCTAAATCCCCAGCCCATGAATTTTAAATTTAAAAAATGTATCACAAGATTGCCATCAAGTCTCCTCAAAATATCCCCCCAAGACACACTTCGAACACTTTTGTCCCATTGTTCTTGCCACTTTCCGAAGCAGTCTGGTAGTTCTCTTTCGTATCTTTATGATGTGTGATAAAACAGCTCTGCTGACTGATGCTGCTGAGTGCCCTCCAGGGGAAAGGCAGGCTCACAAAGCATCGTGGTGTGTCTTCATGCACCCTGTTAACCGGATCTGGCATCGTGTGACCTCTGGCTCTTCCTCAGATTCAACAAGACCGTAAAGTGTAGTAAACATTTTGAATCACTGCAGGATGTGGAGGCAGTGCAAGTAAGGACCTTCATGGAGGAGGACTTCCAGAAGTGCTTCGGGAAGCGTCGAGAGCAGAGGGACGTGTGTGTTGGGAGCAATTAAAGTGTGTCTTTTCCTGAAATAAATTTTTACAAATTATACATTCACTGTAGTTTTCAATCAGACCTCATACATTCAAGTGATTCCCTCGGGTGGCCTCAGGCAGTCAGAAGTGTATGAGAATCTGGAGAAAAAAGGATATTAAAAGCCCACAGAGGAGTTTCGAAAGGCCAAAGCATCACTTTTGGCAGAAGTTTATTCTCATAGGCTCAACAGAAAATGGCTTCAAACTGAAGTGGTTAAGGCGGCACAATTGTGAATTTGTGAATGTATTTTTTGTATACTTTAAATGGAGATAATTACTTTGCATACAAATTCTATCTCAGTAAAGCTGTTCCAAATTAATCTGTGGCCAGTGGCTGAACACTCTGTGTGTGAGTATGTGTCTGTGTGTTGCTGGGAATCAACTCAGGGCCTCCTTCCGCATGCTAGGTAAGCATTCTACCACTATTCTAGACCCTCGTGCTGAACATTTTTAATAATTAAAAGCTAAATGTCTGAGATGTTGCTGAAATCTGCGGTAGCTGCTGTTTTCTGCAGGGGCCATGATCTGTTGCACCAAGTCAGTCGCTGCTCTTGGAGCACCGTCGGTGGCCATTAATATTTCTCTCAGGACCCCCCTTGCCTGGCCTCTTCTTTTGGTCCAAGGAATTTCTCTGATAGATTCCTTTCCTCTCCATCCAGGCAGCTTCATCATCTCTTCTCCTGGAAATCATCCTTTCGTTCACCAAGACTGAGCTATGAAAATGCCCACTTTGCTTTCCATGTCATGCCCCATCTCTCTATCTCCCCAATTCCTTTGTGCTCCAGCCATTATGAGCAGATAGGGTGGGCACATGGAGATATTTGAGAGCTCAGGAGAGAGAATAAGGGCTGGAGGATTTTTTAATGGAAGTCTTCACTTTTGATTAATATCAGCATTAAAGAGAAATTTCTGGCTTTGTTGCATTGTTAAAAGGAAAATGTAATGAAAAGTATCAGAGTTAGCAAAGTGTTTTTATTTACTTCATTAACATTTGTAGCCCTGGCCAACACTGAGATTCTTGGGAGTCCAGTGAGATTAGTTTGCCATAAAACTCAAAAAGCTGCAGTTACAGCAGCAACCATTAATTGAGCATCTACTCTGTGCCAAGATGTTTATACATGAAGTGATAATGGTGAAGTTGTTTAAGTGCGTGGGCTTTACAGTCAGAACTCTTGAGTCAAAATACCAGTTTTTAATTTACTAGCTATATGTCCTTCATTAAGTTACATAGTCTTCTGTGCCTCTGTCTTCCTTTCTGTAACGTTAATATAACAGCCCTTGCCTGTAGATGTTTTCTGCAGACAAATAAATTACACTACAATACTTAGAATAATATATTGTGCATGGCAAACACTAAATGTTAACCGTTATTATTTATATACATTATTATATTTAACGCATATAATTGACTAGCAGAGTTGGGAGGATTATTCTGTTTGTCAGTGATAAAACAGATTGAGATCTACAAAAAACAAAACAAAGTAAAAACAACTTACTAAATAGCTTAGCGTGAAAAGAGAATGAAGTTCCAGTTTGAACCCCGTTGCCCAACTTTGGCAGTTGAGTCTTACTGCTGCTGTAATCTGCAGGATTTAGCCCCTATGATAGCATTAAATATAAGTCATTGGCATTTAAAATATTTCTTTTTCTTCTGGCTCTGTGCTGGAAATAGCTGACCTCCCTGTAGCGCAGTATCAAGTACCAGGAGCTATTTAAGACTGATCTGAATGTGTAAACTTTCCTGAACTTTTAGAAGAGTCATATAGCTTGCCTCCCTGCTGATAAGCTGATAATTTGTTCACAAACAGTATTCTCATTTGGGGACAGATTTGACCAATAATAAGAAGAAGGATTTATACTCCATTCACCTTTATTTAACATTTATATTTGATAAAAGAGAAAAATCCATGTGATAAAATAGTTCACTAAATATGACAGAATCGGTAAATAATTGCGGGGTTAAAATATCCTGAATTTTATTTTTGGTTTCTTTTATTGGGAATAATTAAAAATTATAGTATGGAAAATTCAAATACACTAGGTAAAAAGTCAACTCCTTCAATAACATTAAGGGTTAACTTTTAGATGTTTTTAGTTTTCATTTTGTGGTGTGCAGTTCTATGAATGTTAACACATGTATAGACTTGTGTGACAATGCAGTTGATATACAAAGCAGTTCCATTATCTCAAACCACTCTTGAAAGATTATATTTTAAATCAGTCTTTAAAAAAATTAAACTCAGAGATATAGGAAAAATATGCAAATAATGAAAAAAATTAAATCTTGAATAAAATCTGAAGACCTGAGATCTTCTCCAGTCTCTGAGGCAAATTAGCTTTATAATTTATTAACTATTCTTAGCACCAATTTCTTCATATTTAAAGTAGAACCCTACACTTCTTATGTGTTCTCAAATTTTAGAACTTCGATTCTGTGTTAAATTATATGTGCCTAGACATTTCAGAAAGAATACTTGCTTTCATTGCTAGAGAAGTATATTTCTGTCTTCCTTTCTTTTCCTATGATTCAGCCCTGAGATGTGGTCTTTAATCTCATGTTTAATGTCCATTAATCTTTCTTTTTGTTATTGTGGTAAGAACATTTAACATGAGATCTCACTTCTTCACAATTTCTAAGTGCACAGTACAGCATTGCTAATTATAGATACAGCATTGTATAACAGATTTATAGAACTTAGTCATCCTGATAAAATGAAACTTTATATTCATAGATAGCGGTTTCTCATTCCCTCTTCCCTTCCATCCCCTAGCAACAGCTATCTACTCTTCACTTCTTTTGTCTCCTTATTTACCCCACCTGAGTGGTATATGTAGGATTTACCCTTCTGTGACCAGCATATTTCACATAGAAGAATATGCTCCAGGTTCATCCATTTTGTTGTGTCTGGCAAGATTTTCTTCTTTCTTGATACTGAATAATATTTCGTTGACTATATCTTTACTACATTTCTTTCACCCATCACTGAATATTTAAGCTAATACTACATATTGGCTGTTGTGATTAATGCTGCAATGAACATAGGATTGCAAATATCTCTTTAAGATTTTGATTTTTACTCTTTTGCATGAATATTCAAAAATGGGTTTGCTGAATCATATGGCATTTCTATTTTAAGTCTTTTTGAGGAACCTCTATGCTGTTTTCCATAGCAGCTGCATTATTTTATGTTCCAAGAGAACACAAGGGTTCCAGTTTCTTCACATCAACACCACCATGTGTTATAGTTCCTTTGTTTGGTAGTAACCTTACTAACAGGTTTGAAGTGATATCTCGTGGTGTTTATTTGCATTTCTCTAATTAATATCATTAAGAATTTTTTGAATACTGGTGATCATTTTTATGTCATCTTTGGAAAAATATCTATTCAGGTTCTTTGACTAATTTTACAGATCAGTTTACTTTTTTTGTTTTTTCTTTCTTTTTTCTTTTAAGTTGAAGGAGTTCCTTACTTCTTTTGGATATTAACCCCTCCTTAGGTAAAGTTTTCAAATGTTTTCTCCCACTGTGTAAATTTTCTTTACATTTTATTGCTTCTTTTGCTCTGCAGAAGTTTGATGCAATACCAATTATTACTTTTGTTTGTTTTCTTTTCTGCCTATCCTTTTAGTGTCATATCCAAGAAATCATTGTGAAGACCAATGCCACGAACTTTCCTTTACAATTTCTTCTATGAATTCTACCTTTTCAGATCATATGTTTAAATCTTTACTTCATTTTGAGTTTATTTTTTGTGGATAGTATTAGTTTAGGGTCCAAATGCATTCTTTTGCACATGTATATCTAATTTCTTCTAGCCATTTATTGAAGACTATCCTTCCTTAGTTGCTGTCAACACCATTCTTTAAAAACAGTTGACAACCTATGTGTGTGTTTATTTCTGGGCTCTGTCTGTTCCATTGGCCTATATGTCTGTGTTTATGCCAGTACTAGACTGTTTTAATTATGGTAGCTTTGCAGTATATTATGAATCAGGAAGTACAATGCCTCCAGCTTTGTTCTTCTTAAGACTGTTGTGTCTCTTTGTGGCTCTGTGTAAATATTAGGATTCTTTTCTATTTCCACAAAAAAATGCCATTGGGATTTTGATAGGTATTGCGTTGAATCTGAAATCATTTTGAGTAGTATGAACACTTCAACAATATTTTCAATATGCATCTATCAGTGTACCCCATTGGAAATATTACTGTAGCGCATAAAGTGAATGAAGTCAGATTTCCTTTACAAATCATGATTTTAATTCTCATCCATCATTTTAATGACATTTTGGCATATTGCTACGTAAATGTGATAGTTTGATTAATAACTTGCAATAATTCGTGGTAGTCCACTTCACAAAAGAAGATAAACTGGAAGAATGACAGGTGACATAAGAAACTCCAACTTCAATGCTGTTTTTTTGTTTTTGCGTTCCCTGGAAGTTGTGTTAGTTGGATCCACCTTGGCCAGAGAAGGTGAAGGGTAATGAGTGCATCCTCCAGCAGGCTTTTCTGTAGGATTTATGTTGTGATTGGCTATCTTATCATATGATTTGACCCGCACATCTTTCTCTTTTATCGGTGCTGTTTTCTCTGAACTTCAGGGAACACTGTGCTCCAGAAGTAGATACTCAGTGGCTGGAATATTTATTGCTTTGCCGGCTAAACTTTATGACATGTGTGGCAGAGTTTTCTCTCATTATACCACTAAAACTCCTTTCCCCTAATGGCCATTTAGCATCAACTCTGGGTGTGAAGATTGTGCGGGAAGGTGGCCTCCAGCTGTGGATCTTGGCCCCTTGGTGCTGTGCTGGTCCTGTTGCTGGAAGGGCAGATTACACACTGAGAAGCAGGTCGTGGTCCCTGTCTTCAAGCATTTTTCCTCCCAGCTGCCATCACTTAGAGAATGTGACTTGTGGATGGGTGGATATAGATTAGTCACGAATCTGTGAGTTAGAATGAATGTATGTGAGCTGTATTCGTGTGTCCACCAGAGAATGGTGGGATCTACCTCTTCTCGTGACAAATTTTGAGTAGAAACAATGACTCTAGGAGTATAGGCTTTTAGAAAGCTAAAGATTCTTAGTATTCAAGGGAAGTGACTAGGTAGATTGAGTTTATGGGCCAGGAGCTGAAGATGTGCAGATTCGAATATGTTTGGGCCTACTGTGTGAGTTACTTTTTTCATTGCTAAGACAAAATACCCAGCATCACAAGTTAAAGGAGAAAAGGGTTATGTCAGCTCGTAGTTTGTAGAGGTTTCCATCCATGGTCAGCTGGCTCTAAGGCAGGGTGGCATGGAAGAGGCACACTGCAGAGGAGAAACAATACATGGCATGGCAGGGTGGGCACAAGGCAGCAAGCAGCAAGCTGGTGTCTCCCTTTTAAATCCCTTACAGGCCACCTGCCTTTTGGGTGGTGGACCCACACCCAGCGTATGCCTTCCCATTATCCACACGCTGAACTATTCTAAACAAATCAGTGGATTAGTAATCACGCATCCTTAATCTAGTATCACAACCATAATCACAGTATCACACACTCTAGATCCAGCCACCCCAAAAAGCCCCACTTACGACGGCATGAGGCTTTGGGGCAAAATTTAGCTAGAAGCCCATAAAACCAACTGAAGGCTTAGTTTCTTATTTGTTCACTACCTCTTTCCTATAACTATTATCACCAAGTTTAAGTATGAATTTTTATTATCCAAGGATCCTACTATAGCATGGTAGGATGTAGCAAAATTCTGGCTCTTTACTATAACAAATACTTGACACTTGGAGGCTTGACCTTAGAGGACCCAATCACTACAAGAAACCTTAAGGCTCATGACAAATGATGTTTTACAATTTAATCAATCCATGGATTTGATCAGTATGTACCGTGAGACTGATGTGTAGGATTCAGTTCTTATCCAAGAATATGTAGGCAGCCACCTAGCATCTAAATAATAATGCTTTTCACATTTTCCATTTGTTATTATATAGCATTTTGTGAAGTGATTTAGACATTTTTCTTTGTCATGTGTTGGAAGGGTATATGCAGAGAACATGAAACCCTCGTATACTGAGCATAAATTATGCTGTAAAAAAGTCAGAGGTGTTCATAAAAATGTATATGTTATGAATTTTAGATTTCCTGATGATCTGTAGCTATAGCTCCCCCAAATACTAACTACCGCTGTGGAATCCACATACGTATGATGGCCCTTCATTAACCTCGATCGATTCAAAATAGAGATGGTCATGGTGGCAGTATATAGTAGTCCTTTCGTCCTCTCATCTACACACTAGAGAAATACAAAGGATGTAAAAGCTATGTGTGTCCTAATCGTGTATCTTATAAAATGTGTTGCTAGTCTTTATGTATAAGTTTAGGTTCAGCTACTTAGAATAAATAATAGTATCTTAAATTCGGTGAAATTTTATCTCTTTTGCACATGCATTCCACATGAATTCTTGACAAACAAGAATTATTTGGTATCTGCATGAAGATAACAGGGAAAAAATTCTTTTATTTTTAAGCTCCTGTTCTCAGAGTGGGTCGTCTACCTCATAGTCTGAAGTAGTTGCTGCATCTCCAGTTATTACATTTGTATTATAAGCAGCAGAAAGGAAGAAAGGAGAAAAGGGCTGTACTTCTTTTTTTGGTGCCAGAGATCAAACTCAAGGCCTGTGCTTGCTAGGCAAGCACTCTAACCACTGAGCTAAATCCCCAGCCAAGGCAATACTTCTTTTTGAGAAAATTTCTTAGATGACTCTGACATTATTTGTGATTGTATTACAGGAGGCCAAAGTTTAGCTGCAAAGGTCAGGAAGTGGCAACTTTATTCTAAGTGGCAAAAGATTGAACTGAATTCTGCTACTAGGTGGAAAGTGTGGGGACTGAAGTTTTTCGTGTGAAATCCTAATGTCCAGTGTGAGGCTATTTGGAATTAAGGAACTTCGGACCTTCATTCCATCATGAGAAGGAAACCTCATAAATGAGATTATGCTGTAATAAAAGAGGCCTCAGAGAGAATTTTCGTCCCTCGCACCGTGGAAGGTTATAGCAAGATGCCTATGAACAAGATAGTGGGCCTTCGCCAAATTCCAGGCTTTTACTGGTGCTTCGATTTTAGACTTCCCAGCATCCAGAACTGCGAAATACATATTTGCTGTTTTTAAATCACTCATTCTAGAGAATTTTTGTTATGGCAGGTGAAAGGACTAAGAGGGAATGGATATTACAGTAGGCAGTGAACAGTCCCTACATACCGTGCAGTCAGCATCTGAGGCCTAATGTCTCTCTCAGTTTTTGTGTAAAAATCAGTGGCACTATTAATATTTTCTTTTTGCACACAAATGGATCATCGTGTGCATCTATCAGGATGTGGACCTCTCACTTCACAAGCAGAAGCGTGTAGTCACTTACAAAATGTGTGCAGCTAGAAGGTGCTTTCTTCTCTGACCACTCTCCCCAACAAAGGTTGTGTGTGTAGATGAGTTCACCACCACGCTGGTGTGTGCGGAATGTGTAAATCTGTGGTTTCGATACAGTCAGCTGCAGAAATCTGACCCTCAAGAAGGGCTTCCCAAAGGGAAGTGAGGCATTCGAGAGCTAATTCCTCTTTTGTATACAAAGTTTGTTTTCACAAATGAAAAAATACAGTAAAAAACACTTACTTACAAAATCCTAGACTAGACAAAAAGACTTAACTCATAGTATGTGTCATATGCTTGCTATTACTTGCTTTCCCTGGAAAGAAGCAAACCAAACCAAACGAAGAGATCTGTAATGTTACAGATATTTATACTTATCAGCATGTATTCTGTGTTGGTTCAGAAAAAGTTATGAACTAAAGTGTCAGTATAAGGATCTCAGAAAATTTAAGAATTGGCCGTTCTGAATCACATTTTTCTTTATTGTAACATTGCCGTGTTACATTGCCATGTAGCTTTCCAGTTTGCGAAGTGTTAAAGCAAATGTATATTTCACTTGCTTCTCAAAAATATTATCTAGATAGTGAGAATGAGACAAATACAGAATCAAATAATTTTGAAGTTGATAGTCACATATTTCAACCTTTTCAGGCTCCAAGCAATAAAGCAGTTTTACTAATCCCATACAACTAGTTAGGAGTTTAACTGCAAACCTGCCCCTGAGTCTTAAAGAATATTCTTTTTAAATATATCTTTTGTTTATTCAGACATATCTTTGCACATCTGAGAGGCATTTGTTGTTAAAAGCAAATGCCATTTTCTGGGTATTAAGTTTTCTTCTGTATTTTATGGAAATATGTAACCTTAACAATGTTGATCGCATTATCATTGCACTGCTTAATGTAGTCATCACCAGCCAAAAATGGCTATTCAAAGTTACATTAACTAAAATTAAACAGACATTTCCTCGGTCCCACCAACCACATTTCAAGTGCACAATAGCCGGAAATGGCTAGTGGTCACTGTCTCTGCCAGCACAAATTACACATTGCCATCATCCTAAAAAGTACTACTGGACAGTGCTACACTGGAACGCTAATATATTCACTTTCCTTGGTGAATTAAAATTACATTCTTGCTTCAGCTAATGGGGGGGTAGAGTTATGAACAGTGAGCAAACAAACCAGCAATATCAAAAGGATTTAGAAAACAGTTGACTCTTCAAGAAACATTTTTTCCTATTCAAGAGAAAATGAGTATGTGTGAAGTTAGAATAATAAGTGCAACTAAGCAGACAAATGGCTTTTAGGAAGTCATCAGCACCGTGGATATTTAAAGATCGTCCTGCAGATAAGCTTTTTTGCGGAAATATTTTGGATCATAATTTTTATGAGCAATGAAGTCTTTTGGGGGCAGTCTTATAAATGCTCATTCAGGGACCCACCAGTGAAATTTTAAATACTTTGAGCTAATATAATATCCAATAATGTGAGGTTGAAGACAATAATCTTTTTAGAAACGAGAAAAGAGAAGTAATAAGAGAGGAGTAGGAGAGAAGCCTGTTTTGTTTTGTTTTGTTTTTCCTTTTAGGATAAAAACGTGTACTTATATGCATGGAGTTATATACTTTAGGCCTTTATTCTGATTGGGCTGAAACATTCATATTCATTGGAAGACTTATACACTGCAATATTGTACATTCTGCAGGAACTGGCTGATGTATTAAATTAGCTTGCAGGCAGTCAGTAGGCAGCCTTGGCTGCTCTGAAACCTCCAACATGGCTTCATGAACCTCACATTAACTGCATTCAGACACTGCTGGAAAATTATTGAGAGCTGTGCAAGAGAATTCAATAGGAAAGAAAAACATCCGAAAAGCAGCAAGAGAATAGAGTGGTGAGTAAATACTTTCAAAATTAGAGGAAATCTCAACGTAGGTGAGAAGAGACAGTCACTTTGTGAAGCAAATTTGAATTTCTCTTGAAGAACAAGTAGGATTTTAAGAGGGAGAAAGAAGATAGGCTCTTTTGAATCAGGAAGGAGCCATCTCAAAGATTTGAATGAGTGTGTAATTTGGCACTCATGTAATTTGGCAAGAGCAAAGGTTGGAGAGCAGCCTGACAGGAACAGACAGTTCATGTTTGAAGTTAGAGGAAAATGGTAAATGGATGCACCTTGAGAACATACTCTTAAGTGAAATAAATCAGACACACATGAGTACGCATTGAACTGCTTCTCTGGTATGAGAAACCATAAGTGTAAATAAGGACAAAAAAGTATGATAGGTACTTAGTAAAAGAAAGATAATATTCAATAGGGAGGAGAATTAGAAAGGAAGGAGGGGGAAAAGAAGGAAAGGGAAAAGAAAAGAAAGGGGAAACAAGGGAAAAATGTAAATGAAGCTACTGTAAATAGGGAAGGGAGGGGGAGTGGGAGGGAGGGGTGGGGAAGAAGTGAGGAGACCAAGATGTATCATGTACAGGTACAAATTAACTACGATGAATGTGATCACTATGTATACAACGTACCAATACGTGTTCTTGGTAAATAAAATTGAATTAAGAGGTGGGATTCAGCCACATAGAGAGGATCTTGAAGGTAAGAGTTGTTGGCAGGCGTGCAGTTGCCAAAGACAACCTCTGTTAATTCTTGCTTGGGTGGGACCTGATCAACTGGTCTTTCAAGACGACCTGTCCTGGAGGATGTTGTAGGCGTGGGTCAGAGTTGGAGAGACAGTGGAGACCAGAGGGGGCTGCTGTAACCTGGAATGTCCCCAAACATTTATTGAATATTTGCTATCTTCAGGGTATTAAAAATAGCAAGCTAGGAGTGGTTTTAAGCACAATAGGTAGAATATTATGGAGTGTTAAGAATGGAAAGTGTAGTAAGAAGTTTTAGGAAACTTACAAAGTCCTCATTTACCTAAGTGGTGGTATCAAAGAAGAGATTATTTTCTTTTTTGTTTTATTTGAGACAGCGTCTCACTGTGTTCTCCAGGCTGGCTTCAAACTCCTGGCAGTCCACCTGCCTCAGCCTCTTATTAGAGGTATGCCCTGCACGCCCAGTTTAGACATTCTTTTCTTTTTTTTAAGGGCATTTATTTTACCAGATAAGTGTTGTCCAAATTCATTGTAATGTTAAAGGTCAGATATTTTCACAGAGGCAAGAGAGG
This sequence comes from Hystrix cristata, assembly GCA_004026905.1. Taxonomy (NCBI): domain Eukaryota; kingdom Metazoa; phylum Chordata; class Mammalia; order Rodentia; family Hystricidae; genus Hystrix; species Hystrix cristata. The sequence continues at coordinate 112,063 of PVJO010001811.1, read as the reverse complement.
ATCTGCCTTTATTTGCTTTTTCCTCATCTAAGACAGTAAGTAAAGAAAATAAGTCCTGATAATCCTGCAGGAAACTCCAAAAGGAAACTGCCACTTTCATTTTTAGGAAATCTTTAACTAATGGGCAGGTGCGGCACTCATGCGGCTGTTTATAATTACATGGTAACAGGCCCGTGATGATCCAGTCACTCATTTAAAAATAAAAACGAAACAGCTTCTTTAACGCTTGCCTGCACCCTCAGGATCACAATAAATATGTCAGACAATGGGAAGTGTCTCATGCTGGTAGAGGGCCCGAACAAGGTTGGGTGTTGATGTTCTGGGAATGTTTCGTGATGTCTTTGTCATCGGAAGAGGCTGCTGCCATTTGGCTATTTGCACCATAGATCAGGAACATAACCACTCATGCTAAAAAGCAGATTTATTAAGGAATCAAGGAATATGTCGGAGCTGTCTTTTCTTCCCTCCATCTCTAGCAGGGTATGGACATGGACCTTCCGGTTATGAAAGCTAATAAGCATTCTTTAAAAAAATGCGTATCACTCATACAAATTTGTCTACCTTCTGTGCAGTTGTTCTGTATAACTATTTTTTCAGCACAAAAGAAAGAAAATATTTTACAGAGATTTAACATACCACTAGTGTTAAACTAATTTTGTACATAGATATCTGGACTAGCAACTGCATAATTTTCTTCTTTTATTTTGAATCCGATTGACAGACCAGAATCCAAAGTACATTTTTTAGGGACCAGGAGGTCTGAATGCAGACCAATTGTGGTGTCTGGCTTCTCGGCAGCCAAGTCTGGAGCACTTGAAAACATGTGAAGCTAAATCACATGTGCATAAACACAAATAATGATTTACAAATACTTTGCATTAACTTTTGTAAAGAATACATTGAGTATGTGGAAGAGAGCTACCACCATAGCCTTTAGTGGGTTTCATTTGTATATCTGCATATTTAATCTTCTAGGTAGAATAAAATACTTACCTACTTTCTATATATTTCCCAGAACATCCAATCAAAGAATGAGCAAATGAATTATTTAATAAAAATTATCAAGTGAATTATTGAATATCTATGTAATAGAATTTATACAGCATTAGAATTTGTCTCTTTTTTACTTTCATTAAAAGGTGTGGTGATATGCAAAAATGTTGCATAAATGAATAAGGGTAGTATATATTTACTTAAATACCATATATAAAATTGAAAATAGTATTATAAAATCTGAAGAATTAATACTCATGTTAACATAAGGTTATATAGATTTATTTATATTTTAGATTTGTTTATATTTTTAGATTTTCTAATTTATTCTATATTGACTATAAAATCTGACATAAAAAGAAAAAAGGAAAGCTAGAATGTAAACAATTTAATCATCACTTCATGCTTTCAAGAATTTGCCCCTGGTGGGGAACCAAGATATATCACGTACAGGTACAAATTAACTATGATGAATGTGATCATTATGTATACAGTGTACCAATATGTGTTCTTGGTAAATTAAGTTAAATTAAAAAAAAAAAAGAATTTGCCCGATTTCCAAGCGCTTAAAAGATTTATACAAATAGTCTAAACTGTCATTTTCAGTACTTCACACTTCATAATTTGATCTAAGTCCAGAGTAATCTGATTTCAGTATTCTCTCTCTAATAAACAGAAATTTTGCCAGCAGCTTCCTTGTGGAAATTTACCACTCTCAAGGCCAGAATGTTGCATGTGAAAGATTGAAAAATTCCTTTAGGCAAACACATTCTTAAGATGTAAAAATATTTGAAAATATGTGTTTGAACAGCTGTGTTTTAATCTGATAGTTTAAGATTGTTTAGCTCTTCTCAATGCAGGAAGGTTGTCTTGGATTTATTTCCACGGCAGATTCATTATGGAGTTAGGGAAATTTGGTTTTCAAACTATAAATTCCTTGTTTATAGAAAGGAGTGAGTTCCCAGTGTGGTAGTAGTTTAGTTGCTGTTTTCTGTTACTGCTTTTGGTATTACAGGAGAAGTCAATAGCAGTCTTAGAGAAAATGAATAATATTTTATCATAGCGAATAAAATTTGATAATGAATTACCACAAATTCTTAAATGACGCTTATCATGATATTCATTATGTTTCCCCAAATGGAAAGATACTTCTGGATAAAGGATTTATATGGCAACCAGTCGGCTTTTAGAATCCTGCTGACAGCCACCTCTAGAATTTAATCCTCTCTCAGAGGGGATTGTCTGGTTTAGGATGAAGAGCTCTGAGTGCTTTTAGGTCTCTGTCATCTAAATCTGGACAACTATCTCAATTATTTCTCATAACATCATCTGAAAAACAAAATTTGTTGTGAAATGTGTAAAAACTGGCATTAGTCTCATCTAAACCCTACCCCAGGAAATGGGTGATGATGTTGATTCATGTAGTTTCAATAGTTCATTGCACTCCAGGTGTGGAATCATGAAATTGGCAAATCACCGCAAAGGCTCTTTGAAGAAATCAGAACACTTTTCAAATTTGGACTTTAAATTGGATAAAAAATAAACAGGAAATCCTACAAATTCTGCTAGAAGATAATCCTTTAATTGGGGTTCTGGTCTCCTTTGCATAAGGCTCCAATCTTCCTGACCAAGGACTTAATTTTCTCCAGTGTCACTTACACCTTGGTGTTAGGAGGGTTGAGTGACTTCAAGTAAATCTTCTAGCCCCGTACTTTGTAGATTGCGATAACAGCTGTTAATGCACGAACAGTGGCTCTGGACCCCAGACAAGAAAGGCTGTTCCTAAGATCAGGTCCCAATTGTTGATTCTTTGTGATATTTCCTGGGTGATTGGGGATTTGTTCATAAAGTCCTTTCCTACACCTATGTCTTTGTGAGTTCTACCTGTTCTGGCTTCCAACAGATTTAGTGTTTATGTTATAATATTTAGATCTTTGATCCACTTTGATTTTAGCTTAGTGTATTGAGAAAGATACAGGTCTAGTTTTAACCTTCAGCATGTGCAGAGCCAGTTTTTCCAGCACCATTTATTAATGAGACTGTCTTTCTTCCAGTGATCTTATTAAAAAGCTTTTGCGCAGCAAAAGAAACTACCAACAGAGCGAAGAGACAACCCACAGATGGGGAAGAAATTTTTGCCAGCTATTTCTCTGACAAAGGACTAACATCTCGAATACATAAAGAACTCAAACAAATCAGATCCCCCAAATTTAAAGACCCAATCCAAAAGTGGGCAACTGAAATGAATAGACACTTCTCAGATGAAAAAGTAGAAACAGCAAATAGACATATGAAAAAGTGTTCGACATCACTGGTCATTCGAGAGATGCAAATTAAAACAATACTGAGATCCCACCTCACTCCAGAAAGAATGGCTATTATCAACAAATCAGGCAATAACAAATGCTGGAGGGGCTGTGGAGAAAAAGGAACCCTTCTCCACTGTTGATGGGAATGTAGACTGGTACAACCACTATGGAAATCAGTGTGGAGATTCCTCAGGGAACTAGGACTTGAAATCTCATTTGACCCAGCTATTCCACTTTTTGGTATCTTCCCAAAAGAATTAAAAGCATCATACCACAGTGATATATACACACACATGTTTATAGAAGCACAGTTTATAATAGCTAAATCTTGGAAATAGCCCAAATGCCCATCAACAGCAAATGGATAAAGAAAATGTGTTTTTTTTTTTAATACAATGGAGTACTACTCTGCCATAAAGAATAATAAGCTTGAGATATTTCTAGGTAAATGGATGCATCTTGAGACCATACTCTTAAGTGAAATAAATCGGACACACATGTTTAAATACTGCATTGTTTCCCTGGTATGAGAAACTGAAAGGGTAAATAAAGACTAAAATGACTAAAATGTATTGGGAAAGGGAAGAAAATGTCCAAATGGGAAAGGGAACAAGGGAGGCAGAGAGAGAAAGGAGCAGAGGGACAAGAGAAATAACAAATGGAAGAAAAAAATGGAAACAAAGCTTTTGTAAATAAGGACTGAGGAGGAGGTGAGGGGAGGGGAATGGAAAAAAAGAAGCAACAAGATATATCACATACAGGTACAAATCCCCTATGATGAATGTTATTGCTATGTACATCTAAAATGTACCATTAAAAGAAATTAAAAAAAAAAAAAGAAAGGCTGTTCCTTGTTACCTGGTACCTGAGATGACACAAATTTAGAGGCCAGGCCAAGAAGCAGGAAGTAATACCCTTTCATCTGTGCAGGTGTGGAGCCTGCAGGGCTTCAAAGGTGGCTGTGACTTGGTATAAACAGCTCCCTACTTTACTGGCTTTGACAAAGCACCAGCAGGGGCAAGCTTTCCATACTGGCTAACCTGAGGAGTAAAGGCAAAGGACTCCCTCAAATGACTGTTTAATCACTTGTGTATTGCCAGGCTGATCACTGACCATGGCCAGGATGACCAGATGTTCTGGTTTGTCCACAACAATTCTGTGTCTGTCTGCTGCCACAGAGTACAAGCAAAATAGAATTCCTCCTTTCCTCTCAAAATATCCAAATTTAGTTAATAAAGTTTACATTAATTTCAGTGTAGTTCAGTTGTATGCACCTTGAGATTCCATTATGCCACAATAAGAACCACTTTGAACAGCCTTGACCTTTCTGCCACAATGGCCAGCTTGGAGGAAGGGTGATGAAGAGGAAAACTTAGAAAAGTCCACTACCCCAGGGCCTGCTGTCACTGATGTATTCCTTTGCAGCTGTCCAAACTGCCAACGGAGGTGCCTGCTGAACAACACTCTTGAGTGCTCAATAATCCCCTTCATGTGATGATAATAAAGACCAGGAAGAAATAGGCAGAGAAAAGGGAAACCAGCAACACAGCATATCACTTTCCTATCACTAAAAATTAGGTGGCACACCCAGTTTATGTTGTAATATCTAGATGTTTGATATAACATATGTCAGTATTCAAGCAGGGGTGACAGCTAAGTGTTCCAGCTCTGAAACCTGTCTGTCTGGGTTTAAATCTTACCAGCCATATGGCTTTGGGCAAATTGTTTTTTCTATCTCGGTCTTCTCATCTGAACAAATAGGTTTGACAACAGTAACTGTATCCATCTTACAGGATTTTTATGAGAAACAAATGATTTAAGAGAAACAAAGCAGTTACAGTAGTAACAGATGTAAAATAAACATTTGAAAAGTACTAGCTATTATTTTATTGCTGGTGACAGTGGACCTTGATACAAACCTTTTAAGACATAAAGTGGCAGCACGTTGTCAAGCACTGTAAAAAGGTCCTGTACTTTACCACAGTAAACCACCCTCTCCAAATTTAGCTCATGAAATAAGGCAAAAGAAGGAAAAAGATCTACACCGAGAAGCAGTCCAGTGCAGTGTAACTTTCTTGTCAGAGCCAGCACATAATATGACGAAGGAAAATTTAATGAAAACAATAATACGACTGTTATTAAAAGGAAATAGACTTGTTTAGGGAAAGAGAGAAGGCTTGACTTTGCTCGCTTCTATGACTTTGACAGTTGTGGACAGGCGTTTTGTAGAATGCGCTTTTCTCTGGATTATTCTAGGGTTATATATTTTGAGGGGGAAGGCCAGAGAGGTACGTGGCCTTCTGCAAGAGGTGATCAAATTATTCCGTGAATGTTTAAAAAATTATTACAGTAAAAGACACTTTGCCATTAATTCCCCTTTCTTTGAACACACGTATCCTATCATCCTTGCCACTTTTTGAAGTTCTGGAAGTCCTGTTTTGTGTTTTTATGAGGTGTAATTAAACAGTATGGTGAATGCTATGGAGTGCCATCCAAGGCACATCCGATAAAACATTACACTGTGTCCTCATCCACCTCATTCATTGGATGTGGCACTGTGCTCCTTCTGGCTCTTTGCCAAAGTCACAATGACTGTGAAAGTTAAACGTTTTGAGTTCATTCAGAACATTGAGGCATCCAGGACAGTGCAAGTAAGGACACTTGTGAAAGTAGCCTTCCTGAACAGCTTCAGAAAGTGGAGGAATGATGGGGTGAGTGTGTTTGCAGCAAGGTCCAGTTTTTTGAGGGAGGTATAGGCAGTGTGTCTTTTACTGTAATAAATTTTTAAAAGTTTAAATGTTCATTATATTTTCAATAATGCCCGTATTATCTACCTTATTTTTCACCGTTGAGGTCCATGTTGTTACTTGGATAAGGCAGTGTTTTCCCGAGTAAATTTACTCACTGCATACTGTACTCATTGAAAGAAATCACTCTGTATAAACCCCGTGTAAGGACTGGGAGTCGTACTGCACTTCCATGAGGCAGGATATTTATATAAATTACTTGGAATTCTTCTGCTCTACTTATTTGCCCATTCCCTCTTTTATTCATTCAGTCATTTATTTATATTTATATGGATGGAGTGTCATTTATTATATTAGATTATGTTATTGCTTGCTTTATGTTTTTTGCTCACATTTTTCTAGCTTTCACTTGGCTCCTGTATCCCTTTGACATAATCTCATCCTGCACTTATGGACTTCTATTTTTTCTTCCTGTCACTTCCACATTCACCTTATGTATTTCCGGTCCCAGCTAGAAAGTCAGTCGTTTCTCCAAGGAACTTGATTTCCATGTTTCAGAGAACTAATTCCGTGTATTAGAAACTAAGACCTGGTACTGGCTGTGCTTTGTTGCTGCTACAGTGTCATTAGTTCTGGACTGTGTCCACAGACACAGCAAGAAAATGCATGTCTTTATGTGCATATATACATATCTATAAATACCTCTCTGTCTTCCTACTTACCATCTATCTCTGGCTAGCTTGATGATGTCAGTTCATACTGTTAATCCAACTCTAACCCATTAACAGATGTATCATTCTGGGCTCCTCCTATTGCTGATCTTTACCTGTTTCACCAGTGAGAAGGGCGGCTTCAACCAGCTGCCACCCATTTACTTAATTTTTTTCTACTTCCAGCATTCATTTATAGTAGTGTCAAAATTGTTAACCTGACTTTCATGGGGTAGGAACTTTATCAGCTAGAACACAGTGCTTATGTACAGACTCTTTTGCCTTTGGATTTACAGACAGCACTCATTTCCAAGGTTACCTGGTCACTCCCTCCTCTTGCCACTTCCTTCAGTTAGCCTGTTTAATCCACTTATTATACAATTACTTTGTTTTTTATATTTATATATATGTATATATATATATATTTTACATTTTTCACTCCATGTAAAAGGAAAACCTCCAGTCTTCTAATCAACTTTATAACAAATCTGCATACAACTAAGTTGGCAGAGGTGTAGAATCATGTATCCACCATTATGGAGTCATATGCAGTAGTTACATTGTCATAAAAATCCTCTGCATTTCGCCTATTCTGTCTTCCTACTTGTTTAAGTCCATTAATTCCTGGCAGCCAGTGAAGTTTTTAATATCTTTATAACTTTGTCTTTTCTATAATATCATATGTAATCGTTTCAAATGGGATTTCTTTCACTTAGCAATATTACTTATGAGTTATATATGTCTTTCCAAAGTTTAAAGTTTATTTTTATTGTTGAATATCTCGTTTTATATTTTATAGATGTACCAGAATTTGCTTATCCATTCTCCTACTAGTTTCTGTTTGTATTTAGTTTCTTCCACTTTGGAGTGATTATGAACAGAGGTATAATAAACATTTAGTGTTGTTTGGGGATGAATGTGTTTTAAAATCAGTTGGGCAAATAGAAACATAATTGCTTGGTCACATGATAAGTTTAGCTTAGTAGGAAACTGCCACATTGTTTCCAAAGTGGTGGCCCCATTTCATGTTCTCATCAACAGTGAGTGCAAGTTCTTTTTTTCTACATTTTTACCAGCTACTGGTATTATCAAGTTTTTTTGCCATCACAATAGATATGTAATGGAATCTCATCGTTAAGTTGCAACTCTCTAATGAAAAATGATGTTGAGTATCTTTATGGCATTGCCTTCTTTTTATCTCTTTGGTGGGGTCTCTGATCAGACATTTTGCCAATTTTGAGAATTGAAGGTTTTTTCTTAATCTTGCTCTGGAAAAGTTCTTTATATATTTTAGATAAAAGTCAGATACATGTTCTTCAAATACTTTCTCCTTTTTGGTGACTGGTCTTTTAATGCTCTAACAGTGTCTTTTGCAGAGGAAGTTTTTGTTTCCTTATTTCTTATTTAGCAAATATTCTGATAAACTTACTTCCTCTTTTCTGATCTGTATACCTTATGCTTCCACTTCTTACCTTATTGCACCATCTAGAACTTCAGAATAAAGTTTAATAGGAGTGCTAAGAAAGTATATTTTTTATTTTTTTCCTTATCTTCCTAAAGAAGTCTCGAGTTTCCTGTCATTAAGTGCAATATTAGCTGAAAATTGTGAACAAGTTGAAGAAGTTCCCTTCTATACTTTCCTGATATTTTTATCATGAACGGATGTGGAATTTTATAAAAATGATTTTTCTATATCAGTTGATATAATTGTGTTATTTTTCTTCTTTAGCTTGTTGATATAGTGAATTATATTGATTTTCAAATGTTGAACCAAACTTGCAGAACTGGAATAAATCCCATTTGTCCATGGTGTGTAATTCTTTCTGTACATAGTTGGATATGATTTGCTAGTATTTTGTTGAGGATTTTTACATTTATATTCATGAGAGATATTGGCCTATGGTTTATCTTTCCTGTAATGTCTTTATCTAGTTGTTATGTAAGAATCACACTGTGCTAATAGAATAAATAGAAATGTTCTTTCTGCTTCTATTTTCTGGAAGGGATAAGTAAGAATCAGTATTATTTCCCTTAAATGTTTGGTAGTATTCAGCAGTTCTGGTGCTTTCTTTAAAAGATTAATTATTATTTATTCAATATCAGTAGGTATATAACTGTTCAGATAGTAAAATTCATTTTAAAGGGGTTTTATTTTCCCAGCAGAATTCTAAAATCACCCATTAGCTAAGTAAGACCAAGCATCACCAATGCATATCTAGTGATAACCAACAAAAATAGTGAGTTTTCTGGAAACCAGTCAAGTAAAAGACGTATGACCTTTGAAAACAGATTTTGGCTCATCTCTTTCTTCCTTTCCTTCATTTTCCATCCTTACTACCTTCTGCCCACTGCATAACAACCTTCTGTGTTTCCGTAAGGCTGAAGTGATTTTTCTCTAGAAAACCAGTGAATTTGTAGTAGAAAAATATTCCAACAATTCAGTAAAAATATGTCTATAAACTTATTCAAAGTTTATTATCTGATTCCCATCAGGCCTCCTCGTTTTGAAAATAGCACTCAAGGACTCATGCTTTTTGGCCTCACTTCTCAATGTATCTTTTCTCACATCCTATAGATCATGGGGATTTCAGAATTTGTTGTCTTACACACAAGCGCTGCTCTTCTTGACTTTTGGGATTCTCTGCATGCAGAGACTCAGTGACTTCTTTACTGGCTGATTCTCATACATTCTTCAGATCTCAAACTACATACCCCTTCTCAGAAGCCTTCCTTTTTTTCACATTCCTCCAGTTCCCTGCTACTTTCTCACTGCTAAGTGTTCTCCTATATGTTCCTTTAGCATTTTACAATCTCTTTAACGTGGAGGTAATGAAACGTCTCTCTTAGGAACAATTCTTAATATCATTTGTTTATGTGTTATTCTCTGATGAATTGTCCCCAGTTTCTAACTCCAAGCTTTGTATATTGCAGATACTCATTAATAGAAGAATATTAAAACGTGGCTCTTGTTTTCAAAATGCGGTTGAAAATGAGTGGGAGGACAAGAATCTGCTGCATTTCAAAGAGGTAGTCTGTTAATCTAGGACTTTGAGAGCATTCCAGACAGGTCCTGGGGCTCTTTGTCCTCCCCTCACCAACCGTTTATATCAGAAGAGACTTAAAGATTTGTTGTGAAAGTTTTTATGGTAAAGGTCTTTGGAGATAGTTGTTATGTATCCACCTTTCCCTGATGCTGTTTCCAAGCTGAAGCCAGGGGAAGAGAGACTTCAGGAAAACAGCTGAGAGCTTGGCACCTGCCTCTAGAGTTCAGAGGGCACAGAAACCGCTCACTGCCTGCTTCACACCTGGGAAAATACAACAATGAATTATTTGCTGGAATTTCTCCTGATAGCAAAACGATGATGGAAGACCGATGCTGGATTTTCTCAACGGATAAACAAGACTATGGGAAAGTGGGTATGATTGCTATCTTGTGGGTTTGAGTGGCTTTGAAAAGATCTCCGTGAAAGCTGGGTGTGGGGAAAGCTAGATATGGTGGCATATACCTGTAATTGCAGAACTCCAGAAGGCTGAGACAGGAGGATCACAAGTTTAAGACCAGCCTGGGAACTTAGTGACTTTAGAGAGACCTTGTATCAAAAAAAAAAAAAATAAAAAGTGCTGGAGAAGTAGCTCGATGTAGTGGTCCAAGGTTCAATCCACAGAACTGAAAAAATATGAGGAAGAAAGGGGTGGGGGAGCAAGAAGAAGGGAAGGAGGAGGCAGAGCAAGAGAATCTTAGCCAAAGGGTTTGCTTTCCCGGACTAGCTAAGTCCACGAGAAGAGTTTGTATCATCTATCTCACCAGAAGCACTGTCAAAAGGGAGAGTCACAGGTGTTAAAGAAAGGCAACACCGCTGGGCTGGGAATGTGCAGGATCAGCTTCCTGGAGGCTTTTCTCTGAATGAAAGAGATCCACAAAGAAGAAAGAACATCTTTCAAGAAGTGAACTGTTGACAGCCAAGAAAGACGATGCTAATTCAATCTTGGTTTCTAATAGTATTCCTCAATAAAAGGAACAAAGCCTTCTTGGACAGATGGTGGAGTCCAAGATAAACACAGTGAATACAAGCCTCCATTATCTCGTACTAACAAAAAGTACGAAAAGTACTAACAACAGCACACCAGAACACCTCTCTGCCTCTGTGCTCTCCCCACCACATACACAAGGCGGATAATGTGTCAAAGGGACACAAAAGCCAACTCAGTGGACCCTCACTCACCAAACCTGAGAGAATTTGAAAAGAAAATAAAGCAATATCGGACTGTTTAGTGCAAAGGGAGTGACACTGTGTCCCTGGGGACTTCCTCCCCAAATCCCTGTATGATCATGAGGAGAACATTAGGTGACTCTCAGTCAGTGGACACTCTGATACAGTTGAGCAGTCTTCCCCAAAACTTGTTATATGAAACAGCAAGGCCTGAGAAAGAGTCATAGGCAAAAGGAGGTAATGATGTGTAGGGGGAATAAGGTTTCCTGCCTGGGATCCTGGGTAGGAAAAACATAAGTAGTGTGGTTGGCCGATATGGTCAACTTGAGCAGGAACGCCCAGCTGGACTGAGCTGATGTGGTTATGGGCGTAGAAGATCCACCTGAAGATTGTTGCCGACACCACATAAAGGAGAACAGGAGCCGAGACAGGCCAGCTGTGTCCCAGGAGAAGCTCTGCTGCGGTTGGTTCTCCTGAATGGACTCAACTGCTCTCATCACAGAAGGAACTCAGGGCCTTGCTGTTGTCAGGGATGGCTGCTGTCTGCTTCAGGGGAGCTCTGGTCTTCATCTCCGCTGTGAACATCGCATCCTGGTTCTAGTGTAGATTTCTTCAGCCTTTTAGTGCAGACGCAGATGTCCATGAGACGTTGCTGGGTCTCCCAGCCTTTGACTGGATCTTTTGGGTCTCCAGTGTATGGATAGACATTCTACATTCTTCCTGCATTTGGCCCGGGTGGGAATGTTGTAACTTATACTTGTCCTGTATTAAATCTGTTCTCTCGCAAATCATTGATTCTAAAAAGTAACTAACACAAGTAGAAACTCAGGAAATCTCAATTAGAAATAGGAAATTAGGAAATCTCAAGTTTAGATAATAATAATATACCAACATTAATCCCTTAGTTCTAATAAACTTCCCATTGTAACTAATATTACGATGTTAGTAATAGTGGCAAACAATGTGGGATGTACAGGATCTCCTTGGTGTCTTAGCAATTTGTATGATTATCTTAAACTGTTCTAAAGTAAATGATTTTTTAAAGTTTGCCATAAAGAAAACAAAATAAGGCTGTTTTTCTCTTTGCTGCACCCTTTCTCCCTGCCAGACGAGGGGAGTACAGAGAATGTAGGACCGGGAGGGCGGCGGGCACGTCCTCTTTCACCACCGGGGCTTCCGATGTGAGAGAAGAGCTGGGGGTGTGGGATGACGAGAAGCTCTAAGCTAAGATGTTGGAGTTTGTACTTTGATTGGAGTAGAATTGTTCAATATCAATAATGTAACTGGGGATCGGGACAAAAGGCATTGAGACCCTTCTGAGATACTATTTGGAGGAAGAACAGATTACCAGAAAGAGTTGATTTGAAAGCTACTGGATAAATGATACTGTTTCTTGATTACACTGTACACATTCAGATCATTCAATATACTAGTTAAATGAAATATTGGGTAAACGAGTGCATCCACTCACGAACACAGATTTCAGTGGATTCAGCTGAACCTCCTGTTGTGTTAGCCTTGTGTGTTGTTTTATATCCCACCCGCCTTACAGTCGTCACCCATATTTGGTTGCATTCATGTCTTTTCTCAGGGCCTGTGTCTGGAGAAGAGAAAAGCTTTCTAGAGGCCTCATTTGAGGTGAGAGTTGGGAGAAGACAGATGGTTCAAAGGGATGACAAGGTTTTCTCTTCCACTTAGTTCTTTGAACTCAGTTGATTTCCTGTGGAAAGCAAGGGAAGGCTCAAAATAAAATCTTCCTTTCAGAAGTTTCTGAGAGCCTAGGAGACAGGGAAGATGGTGAACCTGTGGAGTGTCGTGGCCCAGGCACAGAGCCCGTCACAGAGCTTGGGAGAAGACCCTTTCCCCTGACCTTAAGGAACCAAACTCTGCTTCAGCAACTTGATGAGTAGCAGCCTCAGGAACATGGCAGACAGCTGATTTGGCACCGCGCAGAATCATTTTCACAGTCACTTCATTCTGTAAGGGTGGAGCTCAGGCTTCGCTTCTAGCAGGATCTGGGCAACAAGAGTGAGGAGTGGAAGTAGGAGAGGAGATGGACCATGACTGTATTTGATAAAGTCTCTTTTCTAGACGCTCAAAAAATAATTGAGGCAGTCTTTGAAAGGGCCTGATTTCTTGCTTAGGCAGGGAAGATGTTAAGGTTGTTGTAATTTTAGCCTAAAAATAAATATGACTCCACTTAGAAAATTGCCAAGGATAGCAATATTAGAGGGATACATATTTTATTTGTGCTTGGAAGTGAGAGGTACAATTTTATTCTTAGATCAATGTTTATGGGGCTCAGAGAAGTTCAGATTTGCTTAAGGTCACACAACTCATCTATTAGTATAAAGGAAACCCATTCTAAGTAATGTACTCTCTGCATCATATATGTAAAAACCAATATGAATACAAATTAATCTCTGGCTAAAAAATTATAGATTGGCTGAACATAAAGAGCCAAATATTCAGTAAGCAAAATATCCAATTCTCAGTGTGTTATGACATGATTGTGTGCTCTGTGTTAAGCGTTTTGGGTTTTGGGGGCATTTGTTTCGCTTATGTTTTATACTGATTTTTACTTAGTAGTCAGTCATAGGTTGACAAATGTGGAAAATGCTAGATGGGGAAGGTGTACTGGGCTTCTCACAAGTGGCCTGGCTTGTGATTATTCTGTAAAGAGTTTGACTTCACACGCACCAAACTGGCCATCACAAGGCTATTAGAGAGGAGCTCCTTTTCTCTTTAGTTAGACCCTGTTTTTATAATTTATGAAGCTCCTATTAATAACTAGCACCATCCCTCTCATATCATCAGTTTGTATCTCTTTTTGCACAGCTTCTTCCACAAGTGTGGAAAGATACCGTTTGAACATATTACTTAAAATTTTATAGACTCTTCTTTAGCTGTGTTTCTTCCTGGCCATTTAAATCAGGAACTGCGTAGAGTTAATGAAATTGGATGTGCTTCTTTCTCTTCTCATATATTTTTGTGGCTTTGCTTGGCAGCTTTGATAAGTACAAGGTACAAGTACTAGGTCAAGTCTCAGGCCTTTAAAAACTAATTTATAATTTTTGTAACATCTACTTTTTCAAGACCTGTAACTGCCTGTGAGGAGACTTATTTTCCTTACCATTAGATGGTTATGTTTTCAGTGAATCAGGGAAATGAGCAAGAAGGTGTTCAAGACAACTGAGGCTTTTCAGTCAGAACGTGTTGGCGACAGCAGACGTCATGTGTTTGGGAAGAGAAGCAGTGTGGACAGCAAGCCCACGCCAGATTGCGGCCCAGTGCAGGGGTTCCGGCTTCCACGACGCACAGTGGGAGCACAGCCTTTGTCTGAGTAGGGCTTTTTCCTTGGCGTAATTAGTATTCTTCCATTTCAATACAATTGTGGGAGACAAAGAGCCTCTCACAGCAGCCAGTACCTCTAGTAGTTTATACACAGCACCCACTGCACCATTCCTGAGTCCTATAGATTTAGGATCAAGAGTCTAGAATAACTTCACATAAAGAAAATAGCCCTATACTGATGCCCAATTCAGAACAGTTATAACAGTTTAACATAAGGTGATTTGAAAAACTTCTCATCAGATAACATGAGGGAAGATGAATTATTGGAAATAATTGTATGCGGAGAACAGAACGATCTATTTCTTAGTAGCCTGGAGTTCGTGGAGAATTGCTGCCTGCTGACCTCGGTGATTTTCAAGACAGCACGTGAGTCGAGAGCCTAATAATCTGACTGTAGCTTGGACAGTCCGTTTGCCTGTCTTTGATTTCCAACAGGACTTGGGAAGCCGCATCTGAGAGACAGGTGCTGTGCAGAAATACTGGAGTGCTTCCCTTTAAGCAGTGCTAAACCTGGAGAAAAGTCCTTAAGCTTTTTAAGGAATGTAAAATATTCCTTCATTTTTGTCCTCCTGGATTTCATATTCTTTCTTTAAAGAATAAGCAAAAGCCTATTTTCCCAAAACTGATTATTTTTTCTCTGCTCTCTTTTCTTTGGTCCTGTTCTTTATAATGCAACACAAGACATGCTATATTTCTGCCCCTACTAGTTCATAGTCCATACTTATTTCAGCTATATTTCTACTAGAAATTTCATAGTGATTGAGCAAGAGAACAGGCCTAAATTATTCTTTGGCCTAAGGACAAATCTTAGACATACTGTGCAATTAGGAAATTTCTTGAACCTAGGCCAGACTCCAGGTAGTAACAAAGTTTCGCATAACAATGTGTGTATCAGGCTTGGTAAATTATAAAACAGGACCTTGTAATCTTTCCCAAAAGCTGAGGTGGTGCGGGAGGTGGATTTAATAATTTTGACACCCCCCTTTCTGGTTTAATTTTATCCCATATAAAGGAACACATTCTGCCTTTTAAGCCCTCCAAAATGTCTCAGGCATTTTGGGGAGTGGAGGGAACTAACAAAAGGAAATTTGAAATCAGTACCTGTTTTTGTCTTCTCTTACTATTTCAGCACAAGAAGGGACCACACAAATACATTCTTTGTAACCTGCACAGGGATGTCTTTTTTTGAGCAGAATTAAACACCTGGATTTTAACCACAGATATCATGTAAATTCTTTAACTCTCAGTCCTCCCAAAATTAACTGTGTCTCTAATTTGAGATCCTTAATCAGGAAAAATTTTCTGTTAGAATTATCTCCTCAGAGGTATGTTTGAAATAGGGAGTAACATAAAAAGAGAAATTGTATCCTGAATATGCTTCATGTTAAAATTGATAATTATTTGGTGAGCACCAACATGTGGCAGATACTAAGTATTTCACATTGTTTAAGTCATGCAGTCCTTGTGATAACATACAAATGCAATAATCCCTTGCTACTTTTAAAGTTCGAAGTTGCATCTTAATGCAACCAATGTGGAAATTATAAGAGGCGAACCTGAACATTTCACTGACACCCAGACCTTTGGTTCCGGGGCCCTCTTTGTTAACCACAGTGATCCACTGGCGAAGGCTTGTGTTTGCCAGGCAGTGTCCACGAGATCTGGTCTCTTTTCAGTCCGTCCCCCTGCTGGTTTTTGTGTGCCCTTTGCTAGTGTCTGTGCATTGATGTTCTCCAGAACCAAGAGAATAAATATCATCACCACTTTTCACCTGGGTGGCTAGCATTATCTCTATCATAGCATTTATCTGTGTCATTCATATTATGAGAGTGATTTGTATTTGTTTACTTGCTTGCTTAGTACTGCCTCCCATTTCTGCTTCTCCTGTTTAAATATTGGCTCCATGAACATAGGGACGGTGATGTGGGCTTTGTTTCCGATACTCAGTAGAGTTTATTAAATATGTGAAGGAAGCTGTTCAATATAATATTCAACACATTGGGTCTAATGAGTGGGTGCGTGTGTGCGTGTGTGTGTGTGTGTGTGTATTTGTAGCTTTTTTGATAGGGACAGGTCATAAGACGTGGTTACTTTTCAGTTACCAGAGTAATAGATGTCTTAGAAATTTAAAATTAACAGGACTGATTTCTCTCCGAGAGTTAAAGTTTCACATGAAAATGTAATGGATCATAGTCAAGGTGGGCAAGTCACTTGAAAGATATAGCCCAACTGTAAGCTGACTGGTGCAGTAACATTTCTAAAAGACAGAGTCTAATGTTAGGGCCTAAACTGTACTACTGCCCTGTAAATTCATACATTGGAACCCTGACCCTAGTGTCTCAGAATGCAATGTATTTGCAGTTAAAGATCTCAAAGAGGCTGTTAAATTAAAATGAGGCCGTCAGTGTGGGCACTAATCCAATCTGAATTATTTCCTTATAAGAAAAAGAGATTTGAACAAACAGACACCAAGGATGTCCAGGCACAGATACATGACTTTCTGATGGAGGAGGGACAAGGTGGCCGAGGAGTGGGGTCTCAAGACAAACCCTGCCTACTGGTATTGTGGCTTCCAGCCTCCAAAACCTGGGAGCTCAATTCTATTGTTTATTTCTTCCATAGTGTTTGTGAGGCAGCAATAGCAAACTATTACAGCACCTAAGAATGAAGAAAGCTTGGCATCCATGGAAAAAGTGCCAAGACAACCAGGAGAACAAACCTCATCATTACCTATTTATCGCTTAGAAGAACAGCAAGATTTTCTGTGATAAAGAAGGGAGAGATTCATCATCTTTCCTGACCTGGCACCATCACATGCTTGGCTCTTGCATTATTCACAAAACGAACATCATTACGTGGTACAGCAGATGGGCTTTAGGGTGGTTCCTATAGTTCTCAATGCTTGTTTGTACTCTTGCGGCCTCACCTCCTCTAGAGTGAGTTTCTTTTAACCAAAGGAATATGGCAGAATGTGACAGGATACACACAATTGCACATACGTAGCATATCATGTAACATTACGTGGTTATGTTACCCGAGATCTCAGCATCCGTCTTGCTGGAGTCTCTTGTGCTAATTTTGGAATCCGTGTTGAAGAGGAACACCGTGGCACAGGGAACTGCGGGTGAACTTTTGCATTTGAGGACAGCCTGTTGCTGACAGGTAGGTATTCGTGACGTCTGATGAGAGTAATAATAAAGAGCCAACGTTTTCCAAGTCTAAGACACTGCTTTACCCTGTACACAGAAGCAAAGTTAGCTGTAGAGATCTGTTCTACAGATAAGAAAAACTAGCACTGGAGAATAACTACACTTGTGTAAGTTGTCGTGACTGGCAAATGAAAGACCCTGGACGCAGCCTCGGGCCATCTGATGGTGCTGACTTTTGCGGGCTAAGTATCTTTCACAAAAAAACCAGCTGGATCTTCACCCTCCACTCCATGGACTACACTTTGATTTCTCTTCCTATTGTATTTCCTGCAACAGACAGAAAACCTCTTCTGGCACAGGAATCGCGCCATGTATCATCCATGCAGATCAGCATGGGGTTAGAGATAGAAAATAAACCGCATCTTTCTGGCAGAAAATTATGCAAAAATTGTGTCATGCTGCTATCTCTGCCCAACTTCGCCTTCAGCAATCTCATGTTCGTTGTTTGGAATTGGTCAGGAGAGGAGTGTTTTTACCCCAACTAGCAAACACTACACAAAAGGCTTATTGTTTTGTTGAATATCTAGGTTTAGGAAAGTGATAAACAATATGCTGATCTGACAGATTAAATGGAAAAGCATTTAACAGCATTAAGAATGGCCATATCATAGTTGGAATTGTATTCATAGGTTGGTATAGATACAAGAAGAGGCAAAAATCAGTGAAAGTTTTATTTAAGAAATTGGTGGATAAATGGAATTTAATAAAATATTCCGTATTATTTGCAAATATGATCTTTCTTTGTATTTGTACCATTTCTAATAATCATATTTACATGCCTACATATGACTATGTATTTATTTTTATTACAAATCACCAGTTTCAGTTTATTTATATCTTTGAAAATGAAATGTTTACAAAAAGCAGGGACCTTGGAACAGAAAGTAGAGCACATGCTAGCTATGCTCAAATGGTCTGTTAAATGCAGTTATGTCTGAATCACTCCTTGTATGTATAATCTCTAGATTTTGATTTGATATTTCTGTTGTGGTGAGTGTGGAGGGATGAGGTGACCCGTTGCAGTTCGAATCACTGAATGTGATCATATACTGCAGGTAGCGCTGTAGGAGTTTAAGTTTTAGAGCACTAGAATGAGACAGGGAAGGTAGGCATGATAGAGATTGGGTGAATGGGCCCTAAAATGAGTTTGGGGCCTTTTTTCCCCATCAAAGGTACAATTATGTGCATTCTTCTTAAAGCATTGGTATGTCTGTTTTATAGCAGTGATTTATAATTTTGCCCAAATTGTCAATAGATTTCTTTCAGGTTATATATATGTATTTCGTTTGTTTGTTTGTTTTGTGGTACTAGGAATTGGACTTAGGGCCTTTGTACCAAGCTGTATCCACAGCCCCTGTTTTATTTTGAAACATGGTCTCACTGATTTGCTAAATTGCCCAGCCTGGGCTTGAATTTGTGATCCTCCTGCCTCAGCATCCCACAGTGTCAGAATTTCAAACATGCAGCTTCACACCTGGCACATGTTATGAGTTTTGATGTAATAGTCTCATTTGGAAGTACAGCTAGGTAAGTGTATAAAGAAAAACGACTGGCCACACTGTAGGTGGTTGTACCTAAGATCTTACCAGATAGATCGCATAAAGCCAAGGTAAGAGATCACAGTTTCTTAAAACAAAAACAAAAACAAAAACCTTCTACTTCAAATATAGTTCTGATACGTACTTTGGGTTTAGTTGATGTCATTTCCAAAGATGCACACTTTTATTTCTTCCATTTGCTATCCTGGACCATTCCTCCCTGAAGATGTAATTGTAATGGGCTAGGGGATTTTTTTTCCTGCTTTCATCGCTGCTACATCCCAGCTGCAAGTAGATGTTGATGCATATTAGGGAAAAAAAAGCTTCAACACTAAAAAAGTGTTGTTAAATGAATGAATTAGCCCATTCGAATGGAAATGCAGCAGTGCTAAATCGGTGTTACTGCAATATCTAAGACAGTTAAAAAGCATTCGCTCTCCCGCCCTACAACTTGCTATGTGTAAGAGCTGTGAAACGCCACAGGCAAGATTCAGCCTCTGAGCAGTAACCTGAGTGCTGACAATATGTGGTTTTTCATATAGCACTTTGAATTATTTCAGAACCTAGAAGTTACTATTACTAGTAACTTGCAATAGTCGCAGTAACCGTGGAATCAGGGGTGTGATCACAGGGTATAATTACTGTAACTTCATTCTGTGACCTGACACTGAATATGTCATTTTTCATACTTGTCCTGCTTATGCCATCTTTTCAGAAAGATGTACACGGAGCAGGTATAAGATTTAGGCAAATGATAGTAGCTAGTCACAGTAATATTTACTGAATTTTTTCAGTATTCCTTCTCTGTGTCAAGCACTTCACCCTTGTTATCTCACCTAATACTGATAAAGGCTCTGTAAGCTGCCAGTTCTGGTACACTGCATAGTGATCACATTCATCATAGTTAATTTGTACCTGTACATGATACATCTTGGTTTTCCTCCCTTTTCCACAGTCCTCCCTTCCATGCCCCCTCCCTTCCCTATTTACTGCAGGTTTATTTACATTTTAGCATTTTTTCTTTTCTCCTTTCTTTTCTTTTTCCCTACCTTCTTTCCCCCCTTCTCCCTATGTAGTTTTCCTCTCTTTTGAATACTATCATTATTTTGCATAATATCTATTACACCTCTTTGTCTTTATTGACACTTAAGGATTCTCGTATCAGAGGAAAAATTTGCTGTGTACTTATGAATGTCTGATTTATTTCATTTAAGAGTCTGCTCTCAAGAAGCATCAATTTACCTACAAATATCTCTAGTTTACCCTTTTTATGGCAGAATAGTACTCCATTGTACAGAAAACCCACATCTTTTTTGGTCATTCATTGATGGTTGGGCATTTAGGTTGTTTCCAAGACTTAGAAATTACAAGAAGTGTTGCTATGAACATGGTTGTGCATATATCACTGTGGTATGATGATTTTAATTCTTCTGGGAAGATACCAAGCAGAGGAGTAGGTGGATCAAATGGAACCTCTAGTTGTAGTTTTCTGAGGAATCTCCACACTGATTTCCACAGTGTTTGGACCAGTCTACATTCCCATCAACAGTGGAGGAGGGTCCCTTTTTCCTCATAGCCCTGCCAGCATTTGTTCTTGGGTGATTTTTTAATAATAGCTGTTCTTTCTGGAGTGAGATGGAATCTTAGTGTTGTTTTGATTTGCGTCTCTGGAATGACCAATGATGTTGAACACTTTTTCATGTATTTATTTGCTATTTTTATTTCTTCTTCTGAGAAATGTTTATTCGTTTCAGCTGCTCATTCTTGGATAGGGTCTTTAAATTTGGGGGGGGTTGATTTTTTTGATTTCTTTATATATTCTAGATGTTAGACCTTTGTCTGAGGGACAGCTGGCAATTTTTTTTCCCCAGTATGTGGGTTTTCACCCCACTATATTGTGATTTCTTAGGCTGGGGATTTAGCTCAGCGGTTAAAGTGCTTGCCTTGCAAGCACAAGGACCCGAGTTTGATCCATATATATATATATGGGTGATTTCTTTTGCTATGCAAGAGCCTTTTAATGGGATGTGGTCCCAAGCACTGATTCTTAGTGTTGTTTCCCTTGCAGTCTGGGTTCTGTTCATAAATTTTTTTCCTACCCCTATGGCTTTCAGAGTCTTTCCTATTCTATTCTCCAGTAGATTCAGTGTTTCTGTTTTAATGTTTAGATCTTTAATCCACTTTGATTTTAGCTTAGTACATGGTGAGAGACATGTATCTAGTTTCAGTTTTTGACATGTGGCAAGCCAATTTTTCCAGCATTTATTAAAGAGGCTCTTTCTTCCAGTGAGGGTGTTTGGCTCCTTTGTCGAAGATGAGATATTTGAATGTGTTTGGAGTTGTTTCTGCATTTTCTACCCTGTTCCATTGGTCCCTGGGTCTGCCTTTGTGCCAGTACCATGATGGTTTTTGTTGTTGTTGTTGTTTGTTTGTTTGTTTGTTTTTAATCACAGAAGGTTTATAGTATAATTTCAAGTCAGGGATTGTGATGCCCCCTGCCTTATTCCTGTTGCCCAGGACTGTTTTTGCTATTTTTGGTCTCTTCTGGTTCCAGATGAATTTCATGATTGTTTTCTCTAATTCTGGGAAGTATGTTATTGGTATTTTGATTGGAATTGCATTAAATCTGTATGGTAATTTAGGAAGTATGGCCATTTTCACTATGCTGGTTCTTCCTACCCATGATCACGAGATATTTTTCCATTGTCTGAAATCCCTTTCAATTTCCTTTTTTAGAGTACTGTAGTTTTCAATGAAAACATCTTTTGCTTGTTTTATTAGATAGATTCCTAAGTATTTCATTTTTTTTATGCAATTGTTAAAGGAATATCTTCTATTGTTTCTTTCTCAGTGAGTTTGTTATTGGTATATAGGAATACTATTGACTTTTGGGTGTTGACTTTGTATCCAGCTATTAGAAATTTTTTGGTGGAATTTTTGTGGTCTTCTATGTACAGTATCATGTCATCTGCAAATAATGATAGTTTAACTTCTTCCTTTCCTATCTTTATTCCATTTATTTCATTCTCTTGCCTGATTGGTCTGGCTAATGATTCTAGAATTATATTGAGTTACAGTGGTGGTAGTTGACAACCTTGTCTTATTCCAGAGTTTAGTGTGAAAGCTTCCAGTTTCTCACCATTTAGTGTGATGTTGGGTGTTGGTTTGTCATAGATGGCTTTTATTGGATTGAGATATAGACTGTCTATTCCTAATTTCTATACACTTTTTATCATGAATGGTTGTGGGATTTCGTCAAATTCCTTTTCTTCATCTATTGAGATGATCATGTGATTTTTGTCCTTGACTCTGTTGATATGGTATATTACATGTATTGATTTGCATATGTTGAACCATCCCTGCATCCCAGGGATGAATCCTACTTGGTTATAGTCTATAATCCTCTTGATAATCTATTGCATTCTGTTTGCTAGTATTTTACTGAGAAGCTTTGCATCTATGTTCATTAGGGAAATTGGCCTGTAGTTCTGCTTTTTGGTTAGATTCTTTTCTGGTTTTAGTATCAGGGTTATACTTGCTTCCAGGAATGATTTTGGAAGTACCGCATCCTTTTCAATTTCATCAAAGAGGTTGAGGAATAGAGGTGTTAGATTATCTCTGAATTTCTTGTAGAATTCAGTTGTGAAACTGTCATGACCTGAGCTTTTCTTTGTTGGTAGGTTTTTAATTACCTCTTCAATTTCAATGGCTGATATTGGGTTATTTAGTATTTTTATCTCTTCTTGATTCAGTTTTAGTAGTTCTTATGTTTCCAAGAATCTGTCCATTTCTTCAGTGTTTTCCATCTTGTTTGAGTATAGGTTCTTGAAGTAGGTGCTGATGATCCTTTGGATTTCTGTAGGGTCAGTTGTGACTTCACCCCTTTCATTTTTTATTGCATGGATTTGCATCTTTTCTTTCCTTTTTTTGATAAGATTGGCTAGAGGTTTGTCTATTTTATTTAATCTTTCAAAGAACCAACCCTTTGATTCGTTGATTCTTTGTATTGTTTTCTTAGTCTCGATTGCATTAATTTCAGCTCTGATATCAATAATTTTCTCTCTTATATGAGCTTTGGGTTTGATTTGTTCTTCTTTTTCTAGATGTTTGAGTTTCAACATTAAGTTGTTTATTTGAGCTCATTCTGTCTTCCTGATGTAGAAGTTCAACACAATGAATTTCCCTTGTAGCAACTGCTTTCATTGTATCCCATAGGTTCCAGTATGTTGTATTGGCATTATCATTAAACTGTATAAATTGCTTAATTTATTCTGTGACCCAGCTGTTGTTCAGAAGGATGTTAGTTTCCATATGTTTATGTGTTCTTTTTGGTTTCTGTTCCCATTAAATTCCAGTTTTACTGCTCTATGGTCTGATACTATGCATGGCATAATTTCCATTCCCTTACATTTACTTAAACCTGCTTTATGAGCTAGTATGTGGTCTATTTTGGAGAACGTCCATGTGCAGCTGAGAAGAATGTGTATTCTGCTGTTGTGGGGTGGAACATTCTGTAGATATCTGCTAAATCCATTTGTTTGCAGAGTTGGTTCATTTCTGATATTTCTTTGTTACTTTTTGGTCTAGTTGATCTGTCTATTTGTGACATTGGGTATTGAAATCTCCCATTATAATTGTGTTAGTGTTTATTTGATCTTTCATGTTCCTTAATATTTGTTTTATGTAGTTAGGTGCACCGATATTTGGTGCATAAATATTAATGATCATTCTTTCTTTCTCTTGGAGTTTTCCCTTGAGAAGTATGTAGTGATCTTCTTTGTCCCTTTTGATCAGTCTTGGTTTGAAGTTCACTTTGTCTGAGATTAGGATAGCTACCCCTGCTTTTTTCTGGGTTCCTGTTGCATGAAATATTGTTTTCCATCCTTTGATTTCAGTCTGTGAATTTCCTTTTCAGTTAAATGTGTCTCTTGAATGCAGCATATTGATGCATCTTGTTTCTTGATCCATTCTGCTAGTCTGTTTCTTTTGATTGGTGAGTTGAGAACATTTACATTGATGATTACAGCTGTTATATATTGACTTATCATTGTCATAGATCTTTTCTGTTGTTGGTTCTGTGTTTCACCTCAGTTTAACTACTTGCCTTCCCTGGTGGATACTTTTTATTAATGTCCTTGTAATTATAGTTTTCTTTTTTCTTTTCTAAGATATCCTTCAAAATATTTTGTAGAGGTGGTTTGGAGGTCATGAATTTCTTCAGTTGTTCTTTGTTGTGGAAGTATCTTATTTCATTGTTGAATTTGAAAGATAGTTTTGTTGGGTACATCAATCTGAGTTGGAGATTATTTTCTTTTAATATTTTCTTTAATATTTTCTTTCTTGAAATATTTTGCTCCAGGCTGTCTTTGATTTAAGGGTTTGTGTTGAGAAATCTGCTGTGATTCTGGTGGATTTACCTTTATAGGTGATTTTTTTTTCCTCTAACAATTTTCAGTATCCTTTTCTTTTATTGAATTTCTAGAATCTTGATTATTATATGTCTTGGTGTAGATTTATTTTGGTCATAGGTAATTGGGGTTCTATATGCCTCACTTATCTGTATGTCAAGTTCTCTTCTCATGCTTGATAAGTTTCTGTCATTACTTCTGTAAATAATCTTTTTATATCCCTTGCACTGTCTCCTTCTTTTTCATTCACTCCTATCAATCTTTTGTTTTCTTGTTTGCATCATCTTGCAGTTGTTGTACTGATTTTTCATAGTCTCTAGCTATTTTTAAGAAGTATTCTTTTTCATGATCATGAACTGCACTCCTGTCTTCTAGTTCTGAGATTCTGTCTTCACTTTTATTTAATCTACTGCATATACTTTCCAGGAAGTTTTTGAATTCTTAGATATCTGTTTGAATCTGTTTCATGGGTTCCATTTCTTTTCTAAATTGAGTGGTGAAGTTTTCCATTGTTTTTCTAAGGTCTTCTTTTTTTTCCTATCTGCATCTACTCTAAACTCATTAAGCAGGTCTTTCATTATGATTGTCATCTCTTTCTTAACTTGACCAATTATTTCTAACCTGATATTCTGTATAGCATCATCCATATGCTTTTTAACTTCTGCTATCATTTCTGAAAGTTTGGTTGGATGTTTTCTGATGTCCTCTATTTCATTATCCTCTGGATTTGTTCTGAGTGGTCTGGGGGTGTCTTGGGTTGTGTTTTACTTCTGTGTCTCATCATTTTCTTTGTACCTATATGTATTTCCCTCCTTTTAGTTTCAGTGTTGATTTTTATATTTTGTTTATGAGAGGTTACTTGAAGGCAAATATCAATGCTTTCCAAGGATAAGTCTATTCCTTTTATGAGTTCTAGGTATATATGGTTCTTGGCTTTTGTGTCTTTCTCAAAACCCTGGTTTATGTTAATGATTATTACCACAGATAATTATGGTACCGTATGAAGAAAGTACAACTGGTTATAACCTGTGTAACACCTTTGTTACACTTGTATATTAGCAATAGCAATAGCATTAATAACATTCATGAAGTTGACTGATTGTGGTAACTATTAACTTTGTATCTTTAACCATAGAAGCAAGGTCAACACAGTTATAAAGCAGAATCCAATATAAACCAGGAATTTGTATTTTTTTTTCCCGTTAGTAATGTGGTTTTTACCCTGTGTGTAGGGGGGATAATGAAGGATAGGAAAAGGTAGAGAGGTCAATGAAGAGAGTTCTAGTAGATGCAAGACTTAAGGATAAAAGGATGTTACTTATACTTTGGGAAACTTGAGTAGATAGTTTAGGAAGAGTGAAGGGTGGGAGTACTGGGTCAAACCATGAAGAATCTAGACAATGTTCACTCATACGAAAAATGAAAGGGAGTGAGAAAACAGAAAGGAAAAGAAAAATCAGGGCATTTTTTTCTGAGGAAGGTGAGATATGAGCAAGGCAGGAGTCAATGAAAGTAAAAACCTAAACAACAACAAGAAGAAAGAATAGATAGAAAAGAGAACACATTAGACAGGTAACAGAATGAATAAGAGAAAGAAAAAATAAAAGGGGAAACAAAACAAATATGTACATATATTACATATACATATACATATACATATACATATACATATACATATACATATACATATAGTGGGATTTCTCTGATGTCCACCACTCTGTCGAGGTACACAGGCCAAAACCTGGTTCTGTGCTTGTTAGCCCTACCAAGTCTGCAGTGGTTGGGTACTATATTGATCCTGGCCTCCAGGTGTGGAGTCTGGGGCAGTCTTCAGACTGCAGCTCTCTGGGAGATCCTTGGTAGCCCGCCCATGTCTCCTTATCCTTTATGTCTCTAAGACTTTCCTCAGTGGCACGGGTGTTGTTGGCTCTACCAGGTAGTGATGGCTTGGATAAGAAGAGAAATTAAAAAAAAAAAAAAGAGAGAGAGAGATAGAGAGAGGCAACTGTTCCTTCTCTCCAAGATCTTTATCACATTGAGTATCACCCTGCTAGTGCACGGGCAGAGTCGGCGTGGATTTGTGGCCTGGGGGGCTGCAGACTGGCTGGCTCAAGCCTCTTGGTCAGAAGATCAAGTGTGGAGTTATCCTCAGAAGGGGGCGGAGGTGGCACAGATCCATTATGAGTTATTTCTTAATGCATGTCAGCCATCCATTATTTATTGAATACCAACCATGGAGCTCAGAATCATTAAAGGTAAGTATTAGTCACTCACATTTTACAATAAATTGAAGGGAGGTACAGGAAATGTAAGAATCTAAAGTCAAAGAGTTCATTTGATGCAGAGCTAGAGATTTCATCCACATTTTAAAAAGTCATACTCTTAAAATCTCCAATCACTAAATGCTTGTGTATTTCTTTGTATCTATCCTAACATGACAAACTTCTCACTTCTTACTACCACAGCCTGCAGGAATGGCTGTGCCCACAGCTGATCTCCACGTGTGCACTGCACTCTCAGCCCTGCCCTTGGCACAGTCATACCTGGCTCAAGACAGAATCATTTTCTGATGGTGCTGAGCGGAATTTCAGGGTTTTACATGGCAATAATACAGAGCTTGTTAGATCTGATTGACAATCGGCTGGTTTGACATGCGATTATCAAAGACAGGAAGGTTCTAGAATAAGAAAATAAAACTAATGGGGCCTATTACTGACAATCCAAGAGAGCAGACTTTAGCAGTGATTAACTATGAAGCAGCAACACAGAACTGAGAAATGGCTGGATATTAGCAAACTTAATTTTCCCTGCAAAACCCACAAAATCCATTCATTCATTTACTCTGTAATTTATTTAATTAGTAAACATTACTCTGTGCTTTGTATGTATCAGGTAGAATTACCATGCTGACATAGCCTTCAAAATATCAAGTGGATGAAATATCATTCTGTGATTTCTCTAACTGGTGTTCTCTTTACTATTGGAATAATCTCATTCTAATGAACTCTTTGTCACTATTTTGCCAAAACTCTCATGGAATCATATTTAATTCCATGACTATTAATAAAATTTACTTTTTCACTTATTGTGCCAGTGTTTTCAATCTGTGAGTAGGTGTGAGACACTATTCCTTCTTTTTTATTGCAAGGAGATAATTATGCTATGTGTGCAAGAATTTGTAACTGAGTACATGCTACAAGAATAAAAATCATTACTAAATGTAAGAACAAATATTCTTAGGCATTTATGATTATACGTAATCATTACTGCCCTACTTTAAACATAAATATTAACTAGTACATATAAGTCTTGATTAGTCACCTTCTTTCATATAACAAAATCTAATGGAAGGTGATAAATAAGTTAATTTGCTTGACTGAAGTAATCATTTGACTATGCATTATACATTTATATGTATTTATATATTTGTGTATATAGTATATATTATATATAATTTTTAAAAACTAGAAAACAGCTTTACTCACATTAGTTTGGTGAGGTATTTAAAGGCAAGGTAAAGGATCAAAATGGAAAACTAGAGGGAAGAAAAGAAGAAAAATGAAGACATGAGAGAACAAGTGAGTTCATGGCTTTTCTGAGTGTATTTTAAGATTTCCAGCTAGAGATGACAACCCCTCTCCCCATCTTTTCCCCTCTACCTCCTGCCTAATTCCATCTTCTCCTATTTGTGGGATCAGTGAAGACTCCTTGAACACTTTTGAGTGTGTGGATTGAGGTCAGTAAAAAGATAGCTTTTAGGGTGAATCAGGCAGAATAATAGAGTAGTTCTAAGATACATCTTTAGGCTAAGAGAAGAGGACTGATGTAGGACTTTGCATTCCTATAGGGCAGAAGGATATGTCTTCCCTCGAGGATGGGGAACAGGGTTGATGAGATGTAGCAAAAGAGAAATTAGGCCTGAAATAAAGGAGCAGGCAATAAAATTCATTAACAGTTAAGCTGAGCATGCTCACTAGTATGCTATGGGTGGTGAAGTCAATGATTAAGAGTTCGTCTGAGGTCTGTGAAAGCATTTACTTATATGCAGAGATGTTACAATGAGTTAAATTGTTTAAAAGTTGCTAATGCATTTCTTTTTCTTCTTTTAAATGTATTTTAAAATGTTTTGCTCCTAGAGCATCTCTGGGTGTTAGTTCAGAACCAACCCAGATCCTGCATTCATGGTCACTTCTCCGTTACTGAGTCTTTCCCACTCAGATTAGCTAAAAATTATATGTTACCAAACCTTCAATTTGTATCTTACCCCCCTCCCCAAATTGTAGCACTTTAAGAAACATTATCCTCTCATGGCCTAAGAAAAAATTGCAATAAAATATTGCTTAATTTTCAGAACATGTGGAAAATTTTTGGTGGCTATAGGAACAAGGATAATGAGAGCTCTAAATTAATTTCCAAATGAGTGTTCAGGGATTTAGAAAAAAGAAGATAGTGCTTTTGAGATGTGATTGTTTTGAAAGAAAATGTATTGTTAATGTGATTGAAAATCATTTCATTGTTTGGTATGAAACAGATACATAAGCAAGTACTATTGGCTTCTTTCTGTTGTTTCATGAACACTGAGAAACGATGTGACTTCTTTTGTACATACTGCAGTTCTTTTTAGGGAAGCACACACTATTTTTTCATGGTTTTATTTATTCACAACTCCTGTAATTTTTTTGAGTGGGGAGAGTAGTTCTTATTGATTCTTGCACAAAGCTACTCAACCAAAACAATAAATCGTATTTTGCAGGAGGGAGGAAAGAAAAATAATATTGATTTTATTTTATACCTCTGTGTTTTTTGTATAGAGAAAAATTATGTTCAAGCAGTGGCATTTGTTAAACATACATATATTTTAATGGATCTAATCACTGTAGTTTTTATCAGTGACAGATGAAAGCATTTTTCATTTTTTGGGTGAACCCATGTTTTAAATTAAGGCTTTTCAGGAAAGAAAACACATATTCTGTGAATTTATGAATTTGGAAGATAGTAATGACTTTGACTTTGAAACTTGCCTTCTTAGACTTCAAGCCTCAATTTTTGGGTTGCCTGTATCTTAGAGAAAAGTTTTATGACTACATTGCAGAGATAGGAACCAATAGTCAAGTACTACAGAAGTGCAGTACTAAGGATAGAAATCCTTTTATAGACTGAGTTCCAATCCTAATCTGTTTGCCCAGTTTCTCCTCTCTGTGAAATAGATAAGTGTTGTTTACCTCATAAGCTTATTTGTTAGACATATCCAGTGATTTGATATTTATAAAGCAATTGGAACACATTCGGTATGTACTGTTATGTGGTTGTTTATAACCAAAAGTAAGTTGGGCATGGCGACCCAGGCCTGTGATTCGAGCACTATGGGAGGCTGATGTAGGAAAATTGTAAATTACAGCCCCACCTGGGTAATGTAGTGAGATCCTGTCTCAAAATTTAAAAAGAAAAAAAAAAGGGCTGAGGATGTAGGTCAGCACATAGGTCCTGAGTCCAGTCCCAGTACTGCAGATATAAAACAAAATTAAGCAAATCACTCCTTGATGGAGTGGGAATATATTTAAATATATAAAGGAATGAGCTCTCTTTAGTGACACAATTCCATACGTATTCGCAGTTAGGCATTTTTGCATGTTTGTTTGCTGTTCATTATTTTGTATCAGCCCTGAGTAATGTGTTCTTTTTATGGTTTTTAGATGCTGTTACTGTCCCCAAAATTTGTTTCTGCTTTTTCTTGTGGTTTGCTTCACACTGTAAAAGTGGAATGTAGCAGATGGTTTAAAGTACTGCATAAGAAGGACTTTTTTCCTAGTAATGTTTTCGTGAGGAAAGTGGTTCTGCTGTGATGGAAATAAATGGTTATGACATTGCTAAGAAATTCGATTTTGTCTGTTCCAGAAGGCTGTGGAATCGAACCATCACCGGCCATAATTGCCCTTCACCTTTGCCAAATATAAGATCAAAATTGAGATAAATAAAGGAAGACTCTGTAGTTTTTCTTTTCCTTCTTGTCATCAAGTGGCCATCTGGAATTTATAAGACAGAGAGACAGTATGTGTGCATCATCTTTCCCATTCATGCCCATATACATAATAAAAAGATTAAATGATATACTTAAATAATTCATTAATCTTATCTGTCATTTATCTAAAATATTTTAGGTACATTTCACAACACATAGTTTATTTTTAAATCATAGTCTTAGCGGAAGAGTTACATTTGAAAAAGTCAAGTTTTCTGACCTGTAAGCATTAATAATTCTTTGTACTTACCACACCAATTTGTCCATATGCCTATGAAATGTTTATCTGAGCTACTGAATTATCACCCACTGAGAAGTTTAAAAATATTTATTTGATACTTTCCTACTTAGAGGCAGTTCTGCCTCAATCCTAAGCAGTGTTAATTTGCTTATTGCAGTATATGCTGCCAGGCAATATCATCTTAAGTAGCTGTTAAGTATATCTGAGTTAATCTAACAGGATTATTAATTGTTTTTTCTGCTCTCAATACATCAGTGATGAGAGAGACACCATTTTTTAGAGTCATCGCTTTACTAAATTGGGCATTTTGGAAAAAATATTAAGTGTGCATTTTTCGTTAACTTCTTTGGGATACTTACAGATTTATATGGTATTAAACAGAGAGGGTAAAAATGATGATAGCAATCATCGATATCAAGATCTTTTCCTCCTCTTTACTTAGTTATTGCTTAAACTTTGCTAAACTCCATTCGTATCTGAGGAAAATGGTGAGAGTTCCATCCCAGCCAGCTGATTTCTGGGTGAGTCAAGCACTCAGGTAGCTCTGTGGCAGACTTTGAACCTTGGCGAGTCACCAGGAGCGAGGAAGTTTCAGATCTCATAAAGGCTGGAGCCGGGAACCAATTTGGGAATGAAAGAAACGACTTGAGAAAAACAACTTCCTTGGTAAGATCAGACTGCTGTTTCGCCTTATACATTATAATTCTGTGCAACAGAAAGAAAAAGAAAAGGGGAAGTATAATCAAAACCCAACTATAATCATGGGGAAGGAATGTAAAAAGGGGGAAGGTTGAGGCCAGAGTTTACTGTCTCTCCCAGTGTAGCTCCGGAGCTATAATCCTTTCACTGAAACTGCTCTGTTCCAAGCATGCAGCTGCTCCTAACAAACCTCATGGAGTCTCTGTCTTGAAAATATGGTTGTTGAAGGCAAGCAGTGTCTTAAGTAAATTTGTATTATAATTACAAGGAAGTAGAGTATGGTTTGAAAATATCTGAATTAGGATTTTTTTTATTACTTTACAGGAGCATAAATAAATAAACAGCAATAATGAAAAACCTTGCTTACAGTATGTAATGAGCTGTGGTTAGGAAGGATTTAAGAGTGTGATTACTTTGGCTGTGGTAATGTAAGACAAGCTCTGTATTTATGTAATACTTCTCTGTGTACTTTTTCCAATATATAGCTATCTATTTCACTGTTATCGTACATATTGGAAATAAGAAAAAGTATTTAATGGAAATAAACTTACTTATTTCAGCATATATTCATTCAGCCTTTTAGTATATTAGCTAACATGAAAGAGTTTTTTTTTCTTTTTTATTCTCCTCTTTCTGCGGAGAGGCTGAGCTGCTTCACTCTCTCAGCCTCCTTGTTTCCCGTAATGAGGGGCTGAAGGGGAAGAGTCTGGGTCCAAGAGCAGCCTTCTGCACCGCCAGGAGGAGTGCCAAGGAGTAAGTGGTTATAAATGCTCCAGAGGCGCTCACCCCAGTGGGTAGAGCCGCGGGCCGTCTGCCCGCCCTCGGAGCTGACCCTACTTACCCTGCTTTGCATGGATTCCGATGTATTCAAAGGATGATACTTTTCCTCAAACTGCTTACTCAGAATGCAACACTTTGCCAGCTTAGAAAGAAATCAAAGTTGAGAAGTCTAGCTCTTGATTGCTCTTAAAAATAGCTTGACACCTACTGGAAATTAAATTATATCAGGTGTCTTTCCCGTCCAACTTATATATGAATATTTGAATGGGTGAGAGCAGATACCTGATCTGTAAGCAGATGGCATTTGGGTGAGTGACCTCTGAACTTAACGAGGCTCTGACAGCCAAGCAGAGTGACCAAAATTCTGTGGAGTTTTTAAAAATAGTCCTGACTTTGGTATAAATCCAGTGAAACTCTCAGATAGAAAGGGAACTTCGCTTATTCTTTTGCTTTCTTAATGAGTTGCTTATAATTTTTGCACATATATCTGACTTTTTTGCGCACTTAAAAACTGATAGTTGCAAAGGTTTACAGTTCTTTCTAGCACCTTGCAGAGAGTTCTGACATGCACAGAAGTTCATATGAGCCATAGAGACTTCTGAATTTAGAAGAGCTGGTTCTTCCTCTTTTCGGCTTTGTGACACTAAAGAAGTCATATGCTGTCAGACTCCATCGTTCTTATGTGTGATCCTTATTTCCTATACCGCAGTTTTATCCTGCTGCCGGCTGGACACTCTGTTTAGGATGTCCCAATAATACCTCAAATAGTTGCACAAAGCAGAACTCCCTAATATCTTCTGCCAGTGACTTCCCTCCTGTCTGTATACCCACGTGCCTGTGTTAGTGAGGTGGGATCTTCCTTCACCTCCTTCTCCATCCCCTTCATCATCAATGAGTGGAAAATCATTTTTATTATCCTTCATATTATTCCTCTGCTCACTCTCCTCCATTTCTGTGGCCATCACCCCAGTTTAGATTATCATGATAATGGGCCTGCAGTAACGTAATGGATCCTTTACAGGCTTCAGTGCTTTCTATCGCTGAAGCTCTCATTTCTCGTCCTTCGTTTGGTATCCCACCCTCTGCTGCCAGTCAAAGCTCCTTGAGGCACAACTCTCATCCTGCAGTTTTTCTTCTTGAAAGTCCTTAAGCGAATCTCTCTGAACCGCATGCAGCAAGCGCATTGGACACATCAGTCGTGCCCTCGTGTGTCTGACGTCAGTTCCGCTGGGCTCCGACAGACAGTACACTGCCTCTGATGTCTCCTCATGTTCAGTTCAGTTTCGCTTTTTGGCAAGAGTGCCTGAAGATGAGGTGGTGACCTTCTAGTACTACGTATCGGAAAGTGCTTTGTGTCCGTTTATTCCATTACTGAAAATGGTAGCTTCGATCAGTTGGCGAAGGTGGCATCTCCCAGCTTTCTCCACTGCACTGTTACTATGTATCTTTGTACTTAATAAGTGTCTTATGGGAAAATGATTTGAGAGTATTTAGATATTTTGTTATTTATCACAACTTTACTGCCAATTTTAGTATACCATTGACAATTCTTGCCTGAAACAGTTATTATTGTGGTGGCTCCCAAAGAGTAATTTCCTGTTTTGATCACTCTTTAATCTATAGACACTGGCTGGAATTTTATATTAAGGAAAAGTTCCTCCTCCATTATTTATCCGTCCATTTGTTTGTTCATTGACTGACTTATGTTAGCACAGGAGACATGGATCCTCATGATATTCCATGGGTTACAGTCCATTACTATCATGATTTATTTTGTGGTTTGCATTCTGAGATTTGAATGACCTGCCGCCGCCTCCTCCTCCTTCTTCTCCCCACTTCTCTCCCTCTCTCTCTTCTGCATTTCCATATTTTCAGGCACCAGATATTTCACACCCTTCTTGTATCTAGCTCTAGATTCAGCTGTTACACCAGAAAGCTGTGGTTTTCTTATATTGGAGAATAGTGTTTAGAAACCAGGGTCTGAGCATTAGGTGAACTCATTAGTACTGGGGGTCATAGTGCTAGGAGAGACTAGAACATACTGAGGAACTGGTTCATATCAAAGGAGGGTGAAGAAACAGGACAAGCAAAGGCAAAGTGTTCTTGAATCAAATCCTGAACCAAAATGAGCATTTGTGGGACAGTTAGAAAAATTTAAGTTGTATAGATTACATAATCTTACATATTTTTATCCTCTTGTCTTGAACAAATAAAAATAACATGAGCATACATAATATAGTTATTTTCAATTTTTTCCCAATTTCTTCAGTTGAAAAAATTGATCAGAGTTAGGAGATAATTAAGGAAATAAATGAAAATGTAAGTAGTTTTAAATTTACCAGTTATGATTTTTGAAAGAAATTATTATATGTATCCAAAAAGTCTCATTTGCTGAACATGCAGATTGTTTCTGTTGTTATAGTATATAAGACTGCATTAAACATATTTATATATACATTTTCAAACATTTGAAAATTTCCTTGGAATCCACTTCTTGAAGCGAGATCAGTTTAATGATTTATAGTACAGCCATATGCCGTGTGAAATCATTAAAAATTATGATGCAGATCCGGGTTTGGCGAGCAAGAGAGTTTGGGCCAGATTATCTGTACCTGTTGTTTGCCCATTAGCCAGAGCTTTTGTGGCCACCACATGAAGCCAGAGTTGAGCATCTGGTGCAGGGACCACTCCTATCTGTCTCTTTACAGAAAATTTTTGCCAATTCTGATACAGGTTATTAATATTCAGGATGACAACGTTTGAGTGAAAAAGACAGTATTATATATATATATGTGTATATATATATATATATAAAATATACATGTGTATGATATGTTTCTTAAAGATCCTATTGATATAAACTTATCTATGGACAGAGAGACTCTGGAAGATTGTTCACCAAGGTGTGTAAGTACTTATATGCTTTTTAGTATTCTTAAAATATTCTGTGTATCTCAAGTTTTCTTACAATGGTTTCATACATTTACCTTTTGGTTTTACTTCCAGTAACTTCTCAACTCGCTCTATTGAGTCTTCTGCACCTAAAACTTTAGTGCACTGGATGGGCAACGATCAGAAAAAAACTGTAAATGACACATTTTAATTTTAAAGAGGGTCACCATATATGGCAATTTACTCAGAACAAAGCTGCTTTGTAGCTATTGGGACCCTAAGGTCACTGTCATCACCATGGTTTTCTTTGAATCCTGTTGTAGTTTCTTCTCAGCCCACCTAAGCTGCGATCTACTGTTTATTTGCCCCTTAGGTGTTGACACATCCCAGTCTTCTATACTTGTCTGTCCCAGGGGTTCCCTCGACTCCCACGCTTTGATTTGCTAACTGTATGGTGCTAACTCCAGATTTTGTATATATTTAGGAGCTTTCAGGATGTTTCCAGCCTGTTTCAAATCTAATTTCACCCAGCACTGTCTTTGATACTGGTCCACCTTGCACCACTGATCCATTCTTCCAGTGAACAAAAATCTCTGGCAGTTTAACCTCCTAAATATTCCATACACTGGTCATTGTCCTTACTCCTACTCTCCTAGTTCAGATTTTCTTGCTGTTACTTCTTTCTGAATGTTTACATTTACCTACCAGGCCACAGCCAGAAAAATAAAACCGGTTGTAAATGCTGACCTGAAAAGGATAAAAGAAGAACATAAGAATAAAAAAGTCAGTCTTGAAATGATTTCAGGAGCCATCTCATCACCTGCAGTGATGTTTTTCAAAATGTTATCCACGAACAACTTGCATTAGATCCTCTGAGGTTGCATAGTATAAATGCACAATTACAACATTGAAACTCAGAGTCTGGGCTCCGTCAAAGACTTATTGTATCAGTGAGTCTTTACGAGTTATAGAGTAGCCACAAATCTCTATTTGTAATAACACTAGATTTTTTATGTACCCTAGTGTTTGAGAATTACTCTATCATGTATTTCTAGCCAAGGTATTTATGGGAATAAAACCTTCCACTGTCTGTTTCTTACTAATTTTTAAAATCTCATTTATTGCCATTCTCTGACTAAAACCTTTCTGCTACTACAAATCCCTGTGCCTCTCTGCTTATACTTTGCTATTTCACATCTTCATAACTTTACTGTTCACTTTGTCTGAAAAGCCCCCTCCCCCTGTACTTCCCCTGGCCACACATGAATCTATTTCAAATCATCACTTAGCTGCCTCTACCCCAAACCTTGCTGGCATCGCCTGTGTGCCTCATGCTGTACACAGCGAGCTCTGTCTTGCTAGAGCGCTGTTACCTAGCTTTGCCTGTGTGCCTGGCACTTGGCTGAAAGACTCTCAGTAAAGCTTTGGCAAATTAAATTAAGAATTTGCATGAAGCTTGTTAGCCTAGTGGAGAAAGGAAGGCATTCTGGTACTGGGAGGAGAGTGAAGGGTTGGGAGGGGAAAAGACTAGTAAAAATGATTAAGACATTTTATGCATATGTACTTCTTCTCTAAGATGAATGTAATTTTTGTGTATCACAAACATGCACCAATAAAAAAGACTAGATGGATTCTATCCATTATCTTTGATTGTATAACAAATCTCCCTGAAACTCTGTGAAACAAATCACCCTGAAACTTGTTTAACTCTTAATTCTCTGGGTTTGCAGTGAGCTCTGGGGTCAGTTGGGCACTTCTTCCGACTCAGGTGGGCTTGCTCGTTTGTCTGTGGTCCATGCTGTCTGCCAAAAGACTCTGCTCTGGAGGTTGGCTGATTGCTGGGTGGAGAAATAGCAGTAGCTTTGCCATGACTCCTCCTCTGCAAGGCTAACCCTGTCTTTGGGCTTGGAAAAGTAGGTCACATGTTCTCAGAAAGAGACAGGCACAAGTGGGGGAAAGGCAGCAAATTCTTTTGAAGCTTGTGCTCAGAATTGATACATTATCATTTTTCCCACTTTCTATTAGCCAAAGCAAGTCACAACACCAACTGAAGTGGAAAAACGGGCAAATAGACACCACTTCTTGATTGGAGGCACTAGAACATATTACGGACATTTTTTGCAATCTACTCCTTGAGTGTAATGTATCTGACTTGATGATTGTCATTCACAATGTAATATAAATTGGATTCTGATTTCCTATTACTATCACTGTTCTTGCTTTATAAATAGGCATCATTTACTTTTAATCTGCAAACTAATCCACTATCAGGTGCTGCTTCTGTGCCAGCTCTGAAACCTAAGTTGTCCTCAGTTAGCCTATCCTGGAGTACCCTTTGCATCTGTTCAAGAGAAATAAACATAAAAATATGGTATTCGGTGAATTACTTGGACTCAGTTGTCTTTAAAATAAGCCAACATTACCAAGCATGGCAAACTATACACTCAAATATAATTAAGAAGATGTTTGCCAAGAAAGAAACACACCATTTTTGTATCCTTGAATTTTACCTTTCTTAGCACCTTTATTGCCTTGAAAAATTGCGCTTTCATTCTGTCATATCAGTTGACCTATTTTCTTTTTAAACTGGCGTTCATCTTTCTGCCTGCCAAAAGGATTCTTCAGTGCTAAGAAGAGCTTTCTTTGAAGGTCATAGCCATTTTAGGCCATGGCCTTTGGTCTCTTTCCTAGGGAGGTGAAGGAGGCTTTGACTTAGAACTTGCGTGTTGAACCTCAGCATTCGTTATCAGTGTCTGCACTTTCTCATCTTGATTTCCTGGGTCCATCTAGCATTTCTACCTACAGTGTCATTTAACTTTACTTTCTCATCAACCATAGGAAATATAAAAATATCTAATATATGCAAATAACATAAGAAGAGAGAATGACATGGAAATTATTAAATGGGCTCGTGGGCTGTCTTAGAGACCTTTTCCTCATGGATTCAAATAAAACTCTCAGAAATCCTTTGTTTTTTCCATTTAAGAAAAAAATGTGTTTTATGCAAGCACTTGCAACTGGACAATTCTGTTTTCAAAAAGCAAAAGGGTTTCTTTCTTGTCTTCAAGGGCACCTTGGTCTCCATACTTCCTGGCTCCTGGTCTCCTTGAAGCTTGGCATCCAATCCTGGCATTCATCAAGAGGGAAAAGTCCTAGAATTTGCTTTGTGACCTGCAATATATGGGATGTGAGTGTCTGTTGCAGACCTCAGTGCAAAAAGCTGCTGCTTTTGATACAGTCTGGCTCAAGGAGAGATGGGATTTAGCTGCTTGTAATGAGAATGTGATGTGACTGGAAATTGGACAGAAGCATCTTTTTATTGAAGATGCTGAGCCTTCTAACAATCATTCAGTGACAGAAGTTACTGTCTCCCACATCACTTTTCAACTACAAAATCTTTCAAAGTCTTGCGAGAAAATTCCTATCCTTGTTCAAGCAACAAAAGCTTGATAACTTTTCCTTTACAGCCACATAAAGTGAAATGATGTAATGACTTCCCCTCATAGGCCTGTCTTAGTTTTTCTCTACGATGATAATTTCTCTTCTTTTCTATTTCTAGGTCAGACCAGTCCTGTGATGAAATTTAATGTTTCCTCTCCACTCCCTATGAAAAGCTTAAGGAAAAAAAAAAAAAGAAAAGGAAAAAAATCTAGACACAATACCACAGATTTGAAATATACAGAGAAACACTTTGCAAAAAAAAGTTTTTAAAATTTTATATGAAACTTTTCTTACAATGTGCACGTAAAGCAGGAGTTCAGTTTCTATAGCTCTGTAGAGGAGAATCAAAAAATCTTGTGAATATTTTAATTGATATTAGAAGAAAAACATCTATTTCTTGCTCCATTCATAAATCAACTTTAGAAATTTAAACAAGTAACATTGTCTTTTTCCTTCAGCTTTTTCACTTATAAAATGGGTATCCATTCAGTGAAATAATTTTATGAATCGATTTCTGCTTTAGAATTTATTTTCGTCTCAACTCAAATCTCTTTTTACTCAGTGTTATGATTTATTCTTCCCTATCAGAAAATATATCCAGAAAAAAATCAGTGAGTAGAAAATTGTATAATTGTTCATGTTTGGTTTTCCACTACATCAGATAAAAGTATTTTAAGTTTTGATCTCTTGTAAATTTCTGAATTATGCTATTAGTTTTATATGTGTGTATATATATATTAGTTTTTTGATATGTATATTGTTTTATATACATAGTAATATACTTGTAACATGTATTTCCTGTTCAATATAAGGGTTTGATGCAGTTGTTCACTATAGAAAAACAAGTGATATTAAAAGGGTCATTTCAGTTTCACCAACATTAGTCATTATTTTATCAACTATAGGGGACTGATTTTTCTAAAAATCAATAGCATTTATGAGATTTCAGAATTAAGAAATATAATAGTTTCCCTATTCATGGTTCAACTTTCACTGGTTTTCAAAACCGTATTTCAAAAATGTTAAATGGAAAATTGCAGAAATAAACAATTCATAAGTTTTAAATAACTTTTTATCATAGCATATTCTGTGTAATTGTTCTGTACTGGGGAGTGAGCCCAGGGCTTTGCACATGTTCAAGTACTCTACCACTGAGCTACAGCCTCAGCCCCCTAATTTATAAGTTTGACTTACTATAGCTATTTCTGTGTAGGAAGAGACAAAGTACTGTATCTAGAATTTGTTAGTATCTGTGGTTTGAGGCACAGACTTGGGGTCTTGGGACACAGCCCTGTAGGTAAGGAAGAGTTACCGTATCTTCAATTTCAGCCCCTGCTTACCGCTTGTGCCCACGTTCTCACTGTGTTGCACAGGAAAGGCCCCAGCAAGGCCAACTCTTTCCTGGGCTGCGGCATGTGTAGGAGAGGTGCATGGTCGTGCAGAGCAGATTTTCCAGAGGTTGGGCTCCCAGTGTTGAGGATTAGGCCAAAGTACTTTAGTTCTATAATAATCTCAGTAGAAGGGCATTGTTTCATAAACCCCATTTTGCAACGTTAGAGAGGATATATTTGTTGACTGTGTTTTCACTTCCTGCTGCTTATCTGTTGTGATGTCGTGAGATGTGATGTGGCCCATGTGCCACTGGGGTGGCTCCAGGCAATGCAATAGACAGAATGGCATTAACTCTATTTTTGTTATAGACTTTTAAAGTATATAAAGTTCGTGTTCATAAGTTAAATGTAAATAATAATCCAAAACTTTTTTCAGTGCATAAGGTAAGGAAGAAGAGCAAGAAATAATGAAGGAAAATTGACAGTTTTCTTTTCTTACTATTTTTAGTGTACTCTTGACGGAATTTTTAGTTTGTGCATGGAGTGTTTAACGTACCTTAATGCCAGGTCTAGATTTATACCAAACATCTATGTATCTATAGAAAGCTATGCTGGGTTAAGTCTTGTCTGAAAAGAACTGTGATCACAAGTTAAATATTTGTAGAAATATGCATGATACTCTAGAATTAAAGCATTGATACTCATAAAAAGTTGTTGCATATGATTTCACTATTTGCAAACCTGCTGTCATATGAAAATAGTAAAAGCTGCTCAAAAAAGACATCCTTGCTGTTTTAAGCTTTGGGTTAATATATGATCCTACACATAAAAATTTGAGGTAATACTTTCTCTTGATTCATTAAATATAGAGTAAGTGTTAAAAACTAATACAGTATCAAGTAATTTTCACAAGTTACAAGAATAAAAGAAACAATAACAGAGAGGTCAGTACATTGTAACAGTACTTCCTTTCTCTGACATTTCCGTACTCTTCAGCCTTTAACATACGCACTGTCATTTCAGCATCTGTTCGTCGGCTTTCATCATGCAGCAGTTCACATTCATCATCCTGTTGGTCCACGTGCATCAGATCACTATGGCATCCTTTATCACACATGTGCAATCCAATTCGTTTATTGTCAACTAAAAATGAGAAGCATTGTAGCAACTCTAGTGCATTAGTTCTTTAGCTAACAATTGCAAAAACCAGAGAGGTGCATCAACTGACTAAACATTATTCACTAAACATTATTAACATTCCCAATCTCCAGTTCTGCTCCTCTTCTGAACACATGTAGATATTGGGTTTCTCAGAGTCCTTACAGAAGGCAGAACCCTGTTTCCACTTGTTGCTGGTAGGAGGAAACGTTACATGTTAGTTCCAGGCTGAGGTAGCAAAGCCCCTTGTGATTCTTTGATCTCTCCTGACCTAGCAGGTGATCGGCGAGAACATGTGCTGATAAAGAAGCTTCACAGAGGGGTTGGGGATTTAGCTCAGTGGTAGAGCGCTTGTCTAGCAAGCACAAGGCCCTGAGTTCAGTCTCCAGGCTGCCTCCCCGCCAAAAAAGAGAAGCTTCACAGAGTACAGCCTCCCTTAGCCAGGTTGTGAGTTCCTATATATGGCAGATTCTCTACCACCTCCCAACACTGACTGAATATACACCAAGAAGAAGTAAACTTCTCTAGTGTTGATCCACTGAGATTTCCAGGTGAGTTGTTAACAGTGGCAAAACTTAGCCTACTTTGAATGTCTATGGACCATAGAATGTCCTCACCTTTAGGCTTTGTATTCAGGCATAATGGTAATAACTGTTTCAAGAAGAAGTCCTATTTTCTCTTAAATTTTGTTTTGCATCTTTCTTCTTTTTTATTTTATACCTTCAAAGATACATTGTCAAAGGTACCGTCTTATTTGAGACAGAATAATGAAATTTGGGAGATAAGGACGGAGTACGGGACAGGTAAATGACGTTTCTGTAGCATGGAGCAGAGTCAGACTGGGTAGCAAGCACAGCAGAATAGACAAGCAACCTGAGGACACAGACTCAGCTTGAATTTGGGGGCCACAGTTTTGAAAAGGGCTCGGTGGTATTTGGATTAGAGCCAGTGGCTCTTGCAAAGGTTTGAAATGATAAGTAGGATAGAGAAGTCAGGATGGAATCCTGGAACCTGTGTCTCAGGATTGAAAAGGGACAGTGTGGTTGTCTAAGTTGACACCAGTCATGCAGGTCAGGACACTAGCAAATAAGTGGAGTCTTAGGTGTGGAAGAGCTGAGAAGCAAAGTCCAACCCAGCCCCAGCACAACTGTGGTTCAAATACAGAGACTCAGGATCAGCTTTCTTGCTGAACAGCTTGTTTCAAGACAGGAGCTCCTTGTGGCTGTGGGCGCCCAGCCAGCACCTGGACAGGACAAGTGGAGGCCGAGCCTGTGGCAGGCTAGAAGCGCTACAAGATGAGAGAGTAAAGATCACTGTGACAGGGAAAATACTACCATTCAATTTTAAACAGAATATAAGTTAGCTCAGTTCCATCTTATACTGCATTGCAAATATTTCCTATTCTTACCTCTAAAATCCATTTTACCACGTATCAGATACCTACAATGCCCCCTCCAATATTGCGGCTGATGCGTACCGTGCTTGCATCTGCAGTCTGGAGTGTATTTGCGGATTCTCTCACAAGCAGTTGCCCCTGGGACTGCCAGCAAGACATGTGACCTCTCTGGCCTCAGTTTCTTCTTCATGGAGGGCTGTGTGTGGAGGGGTGGCCTCATGCACATCAAGGCTTCTGTGTCTCTCCAGTTCTTTGAAACAGTTCTTTGTAGTGAGTTTGACTTTCACA
The DNA here is from genome assembly GCA_004026905.1 of Hystrix cristata. Classification (NCBI taxonomy): domain Eukaryota; kingdom Metazoa; phylum Chordata; class Mammalia; order Rodentia; family Hystricidae; genus Hystrix; species Hystrix cristata. The sequence goes on along the minus strand of PVJO010001811.1, from coordinate 69,339 downwards.
GAAGTTCCATTTCTGAGAACTAAAGGGGCATTTATACCTTCCTCTTTTCTCTTATCCATATTTATCTCAACAGATGAATCTAAATTCAGATCCAACTTTTATCTGTTCTTTAGTTTCTCCTCTCCGCAGTTCTTTCTCCAGATTTCCTGTCAGCATCTGAACCTGGAAAGCTGCCAGGCCTCTCCAGCTCTGTATCGGCAGTCACGAGCACTCCGAAAGATGCTCACCCTTGGGCTGCACACCCCTCCAGGAAGCCTCTTTGAATGTGTCTCTGAGGCCGAGCATCTGCGTGAATCCTGACTTGGGTGTGATACTGGGGGTTGGCTGCTGGGCCCCAGTGGTCACATTGGGGCAGTTCTAAGGAGCACCTCTGTGCTGGATCAGTTTTGATGCATCAGAGAAAAAGAACAAAGAGCCCCTTTTGGCTCTCTGTGTTCTATTCTTTTGCTTGAATGTATGAGGAGATGGTGCAGTTTTCCCAGGTATCAGCTTAGATGATAGAAAATGGCAATTGATACTTTCCCCTGCAATCTGTGCACCTCTTTCAGGCCTTTATCCCTCCTACTGTAACTGCTAAGCTTGTCTTTCTGACTCAAAGTGGAAATAAAACTGCCTTAGGTGATATAAAACATTTTTCCCAAATAACACATCAGCAGGAAGTCTCCACATGCATATCTTGCCCTGTTTACCAAGATGACTTATCCTAGAATGAACTGAGGTTCTTTATTTCTGTAAGCCAACTCTCAAGTGACCCTGTTTTGGTCACTGACACTGGCTTTCTTCCCAGTCTCTAAGTCTTAGATTCTTCTTTTATGCTCCTTTCCTCTTTATCCCTCAGACCCACTCAGGGACTGTGTTCTTTCACTTTTCCCCCTAGCAGTCTTGGATAACTGCTTTTTTCTATAAATTACTCTCATCCTTATCTTCCCTTACAAATTAATTCTTTTTCTCCAGTTAAATATATCTTGAACTCCTCTCTGAAGTCAGAGGCTCAGCAATGACCTGCCCTAGTACTAAGGGGTGAGCCAGTGGTGCCCCCCATGCCCACAGTTTGTGGCAGTTGGAAAGATTAAGTTTCTTGGTCTTGCTGGTATGGAAATAGAAGGCTCCTGTGGGTCATGCTCATGAACCACACATTTGGCCTTGCTAAATATTGTGCACCGAACCGTCTTCCTGCTGGTTGAAGACTTGGGCTCTGATTATAGCTTTTCTTCTTAGTTTGTAAGATAAAGAAGTTCTGGGCCCCAGTTTCCTTACCTATTAAGCAGATTGAATTCATCCCATCCTCTAGTCCTCCCTCACAGCTAAGAACTCTCCTTCGTCATTGAATAAGACACACACACACACACACACACACACACACACACACACACTGTATCTATATCTTTACACTTATACATACACACACACACACACACACAGACACTATGTATCATACATACTCGCTGCTAGTGGGAAGAAACATAAGAATGCTTTTTAAATTTTTTTCAGCCAGCCTCAAGGTACTTACCCTATTAAAGTTGGCCCTGGAGTCTATATAAATCAACTATAAAATGCCCATTTACCACTTTGTAGTGTCTATTAAATACGAGAGATAGACTACATAGTAATCAAATCTTACAGATTCTCTCTCCTTAGCAACCTTCAAGGTTGCCCCTCTTCTCCAGCCACACAGCTGCCATCTTTACAAATGTGTTTACAGTCTCTCACTGGGGCTTCTGCACTAGTTTTCTAAATCTGATCTCTTTGCCACAGTTTTGCCCATCTCCCATTTATCCTTCACAGTGTACCAGAGTCTCCCGTGGAGGTCCCGTAGGCTGTACTCTGACGGCACAGGGAACTTCTGCAGGCCGAGCCCCCACCTGGTCTCGTAACCCTGTCCCTTGGCTTGGTATAGTTGGTAGCCATCCTGCTGCCCAATATTTGGAGTCTCAATGGCTTTTGCTCTCTTTTTTGTAGCTTTTACTTTCTGATGAAGCTTGGTGCCAGGCAAGAACATGGTATATTCAAGGCGTCATTTTCAAATTCTTTTTGACTATGATCTTTGTTGTCAGCTATGTTTTTCCTGATGCTGTAGCACATGTACAAGTGAAAGCAAAATTCTAACAAATAACATTCTAATGTATTTCTCCTCTCTCACTTCATTAAAACAAAATTCTTTGACCAACAAAATTGTTTTTGGGCTTCACTAAAATGCTTAAACATTTAAATGGTTTAAGATTCAGTGTACGTGTAGTTCAAGGTGTGAGGCCTTGTTTGATATCAAGTGAACTGAAAAAGAAAGGAAAAACAAGTCCAAGAGTGTCTTGTGCCCTGGTGAAGCTTGTTTATCAATAGCCCAAAGCCATAGAAGCATTTAAATAAGGAGCATTTAAAAAGTGGAATATGGGAAAGTTTGCATTAATTTCTTAGTGAATTGAAAAATCAAGAATGGATATAAGGGACAAGTTAGAGGTGTGAGACCTATTCTAGGTCAGGTGTGACAATGATTAGATTAGAAGGTTTGTGGAGAAGATGGAGAAGTGGACAGTTTGAAGCTACTTTTGGGGGAGAATTATAGGGCATAGTGGATGTGGAGTAGGAGGTGCTGGAAGAGGTCAAGTTCTAACTGTTGCAGTTAGACTGATGGTACACTCATTCGTTGAGAAGAGAAGGCTCGAAGACAAACTGGGGAGGATCTATCTTGGTGCGATCTTCTCCAGACCCAAGGTAAGCTTGAGGGCAGGTGGTTTATTTAGGAATTGTTCCCAGGAAACACCAGTAAAGGAGTGAGGGGACCGAGAAGGGAAGGCCAGCTGTAAAAGGTGCATTATTGAGGAATTTTGTCCTGCTGTGCAGTACCAGAGGTTATGCCTGTTGGGGTACTATAGTAGCCAGCATGGAACGAGTGCTTCAGGTTACCCTATGCGATGGGAAAGAAAGGGAGGGTATTTGTTCTCTAGTTTGCCTCCTATCCATCATTATTTGACCAACAGGCACCAATTCTCCAACTCTTGGCTTGCCATGCAGTCAGCACAGTGGACTCCAGTGGCCAGAGAAAACATTCAGACAAAGGGATGCAAATACTAGCAGTTGGAAATTAGGGACATGCAGTGAAATAATAATTCCAAGAGGATGTGGATAGGGCACAGTGCTGTGGCTTATATCTAGATGTTTGCATCCTGAGTGTGATGTACTGAATTATGGGTGTGTGATCCTGGATTAGTCTACTGATTAGTTTAGCATAGTTCTGGGTATGGATGAGATTAAGGGCAGCAGACTAATTAATCTGGCAGAAGAAATTTCAAGGCAGTCTAATGGTGAGATGGTGGCATAGCTACTCTCGAGGGGTTTTAGCCAGCTGTACCTTAAGAATCAAGAGTAAACAGCCCAGCAGAATGAATTAAAAAGTTTTGTGTTTGGCCAGAAAGAAGCTCTGGTAAAATTGCAGACTAAAAAGATAGGGTGGAAGAGATCTTGTTTGCTGAAAAGATTAGCATTAAAAAGCCAATCACTTTAGAGCTGGACACTAGAAAAGATGACTCAACAGCATGGCAAGAACCAGCAGGACTCCACCCTTTGCAGCCTTAAAATTATAAAGGTGAAAGACCTCGCTTTGAGAAGAGAGCCTCTGAGCACCATGTTGCAGAATGAGAGCAGCCTCAGGAATCTATTCCTTGGGATTGTTTGTGTAGTACTCAGGAATGCAGATACTCAAGCCCCATAGGCAAGTGCAAAGGGAGCAAGCCTGGCTACCACTCCAGTTGGTGGCAGATGCTAGCATCATCCACATTGTCCATGTGATGCAAATTTTAGGTGCGAACAGAGTGAAAGAGTTGTGGGGTAAGGAAGGCTTCCACCCAGATTTCAGAAGAAGACCTGGGAGGCCAGGCAGTGTGCCCCTGGATTTTGGAATTGTTTAGGAATTCCTTTCCATCCTTTATTCATAGCTTTTAGAATGGCAATATATATATCTTGTGCCATTGTATGTTGGAAGAGTTTCACTTTCTTTTCATCTGTACAGGGGGGCTCTCAGCTAAGAGTTCACCTTAAATCACAAAGGAGAATTTGGACTTGGACTTTATAGCAATACTGAAACTGTTGGGACTTTGGCAACTCTTAGAGAGTTTTGCAGAAAGAGATGCAAAAGGGAATCTTTTGGGGGCCAACGGCAGAATGCTGTGGCTTATACAGTATCCACATGTTTCCTCAAAGCCTCATGTGCTCATAGGTGGGGCTTTTGAGAGGTGACTGGATCATGGGTGAGTGATACTGGATTAGTCCACTTTCTAGTCCTTGATATTGCATATTGGAAGAATATTGCTAGTTTTTGGTAATATGTGACTCTTAGCAAAGATGCAGAAGCAAGGATTTAGCACAGTTCTGGATGTGGATGATGGACTTACTGAAGAGGAAAGCCCCACCCTGAATGTGGTGGCACCAACCAATAGGCTTATATCATGGATGGAATTTTAAGAAGGAAATCTGCCAGGCCATGACCTCTTTCTCTTCTGCCATGCCCCTCTGCCATGCCTTCCTACATTGAAGCCAGCAAACTATGGACTGAAACCCCTATAGACTGAGCTAAAATAAACCTTTCCTCTTTAACTTGTGGGTGTTGGATATTTTGTCCCAGCAATGAGAAAGTAATTGAGACAGACAGCAACTTCTGCTACAGCATGCTTTGTGGGGGGTGAAGGTAAAGGTAGCAATCTTGAACTTATTTTTTAGATCTGTTGCATTTGATCTAGCTTTTCAGACATACAAATAGAATGTCAAGTTGAATTTATAAGAGAATGGGGATGAGGGTTTTCTGAGTACAGGTGATTATCAAACAGTGGTTGATATTATCTATTGGAAGAAACTACAGAGAAAACACAGCAGAGCTTCTGACTCAACCCTGAGGAATCCCAGCGTTGAGTGGACAGATACGAAAAAATGGTACAAGAAAGAAAATTGAAGAAATCAAGAAAAACAGGACAGAAACCAAGAGAGTCCAACCCTCCCTAAATATCAGGACACTATAATAAAATTACAATTAGAGAAGGAAGGATGGTTCTTTAGCACCTAGGGTTGCTTCAGGGACTAAAACTGTCATTGCATCTTGCATCATGCATCATGGAGAAAGCTATGTTGGTACCGTGGCCTTGGAAATGGAGAAAATATGGGGGCTGTGAGTGTGTGATGTAGAGCAGGATAGTATGGGTTCAAGTGCCTGTCCAAAATTGCATGACCCTGGGTAAATAACTTGCCCTCTCTTGTTTTAGTTTCCTCTTCTCAAAAAAAACAAATGAACAAACAAAAAAACCCCAAAACAATCATTCCTACCTGATAGAGTTGCTACGATACTGAGAATTGAAGTGATAAAATATTTAGTACAGCACCCAGGAGATAGCCAACATCAAATGATTGTTATTGCTAATTTTATTCTTTATATTCTGTTTATTTCTCTAAGAGTCAATGTTTCCTCCTTTTCTATATTTTTCTAGTCCGGGGAACTGCGTATTGGGAGAATATTGCTAGTTTTTGATAATATGTGACTCCTACCAAAGATGCACAAGCATGCCTAGTCACCATTCTGCTGTGGAAATCCACTTTATCTGAGACTGTACTCAGATAGGCAGAGAAGGGTTCCAGAAAGTAATTTCTTTTTTTCTGCCAAAGGACTTCAAGTTTTGAGAATTCTGTATGAGATGAGTTTATCAAATAAATTTCAGTATCCTGTATTGTTTGTTATTTCATGAGGGACTTTTGCCTTGGTATTTCTAGTGTGGGTCCCAGACCAGCAGCCTCGTGTTGTCAGGGAGATTGTTAGAAATACAGAAGCTTAGGTTCTAGCCCAGACCTACAAAGGAAAGTCTGTACATTAAGCATTTGTACACATTAGGGTTTAAAAATGGCTGCTCTTGAGATCTCACTTTGCATGGTGAATACTTGGTTTTCTGCCACTAGTATTCAGTCTTGAATAGCTTCCTTACCTAAATTCTATAGGAGTGATTTGAGAATGTTTTCTATAGCTTTCCTGTGACTTTGTGGTAGAAATCACACGACCTACCTGGTTGATGCTGAGTCCATTGCTACACCTCTGAGAAAGGCCCCTCCCAGGGTGGCAGATGTATGCTTGTGGTTCAGAACCAGGAAAGAGGTACACAAAGTGGACTCCCTGTCACACTAGAGTAATGAACCTGAGCAGGATCTGAAATAAAGCACAAGTGTCTCTAAGGGTATCCTGTGCTAGCCAGTTTTCCACTGTGGGCACAAAATACTTAAAACCTACAATTTAAAGGAGGAGAGGTTAGATTTGTCTCACATGGAGTTTCACAGGGTTCAGTCCATTGCTGGCTGACTTCCAAGCAGGAAAATTGTGGCAGGAGAGCAAAGCTGCTTAGTGCATGTCAGCCAGGTAGGGGAGATGGGGCAGCCCCGAGAGGAGGGGCCAGGGACCACACAGAGTACCTACAGTCATGTCTTCGCCGCCCTCCCAAACGCTCCCAGAAGTGTCCTTTTCTAATCCCCTAAGTGTGTCTCAAGCCGATGAAGTTGACTATCCCGCTCAACTGTCACATGTTTAAGGTGGTAAAACTGGTACTAATCATTTTTCTGTGTCCTAGAGAAGTCCTGTGCTCTCTTGCCATTTGTGGTTTTTGAAGTCCCTTCTATGTAACTGCCCTTCTGGCTGTCTGCCACTCTGAGCTTCCGTCTGACTGTGGTGTGCGGATCAGTTTACCACTTCTAGCATGCTGCTGCAGCTCCACTGTGTAACAGGAACACTCACAGTAGCCCTCTGCCTGTTTGACAGATTAAAATAGGGTTGCTGAGGTGGATGGGGCTTACTTCACAGAAATTTATTAGTAGAATCCTTGCCTTAAAACCCCTTGGGCAATTTTGCAACTTGGAATCCAGTTTCTTTCCTTGGCTCCTTAGCCTTCTTTCCACTTCTGTGCAAGCTTAGAAAAGAAATCACAACAAAGGAAAATGCCCCAACTAGTTATTTCCACTTTGCAATGCACCGTGATTTATCATGTAGGTTCCATTTGTCAGCCCAGACTCCGCTACAGCTCTGAAAGGCCTATTTTCCATGTGGTGTAGCTAGAAGCAGAGTACACTCCCTCAGAAACACACAGGCTGAGCAAGGGGGACAGGCACCTGTTCCAAGGAAATTGGATGGTGTTGCCAAAGAAAGATGTGTGCTTGCTGGGCAGCCATAAAGCAACAAATGGCCACTTCATAAAGCAGCAAATGTCCAGTTCATAAAATAACAGATGTGACTTCTTTGGGGCAAATCGGCCACCTCTTTCCTTTTTTTCCATGCGTCTTCATCATGCCTTGGTTAGAACAGTTGCTAGTTTGTGTTAGAGTTTCCTAATTGGTGCTGTATGTCTAGTAAGTGCCAAACATACTATGCGGTGATTTATATACATTAATTCCTTCACATCTGTAGTGCCAACGGCACAGTAGGTATTGGTGTTGCTGCTTTATACTTGAAGAGGCTGGGGTTATAGAATTTACGTTTTGCCTACGGCGACACTGCCAGGTGAATTTCTTGTAATTTGTTTTCATCTCTATCTTCATAACCCATCTACGAGCTTCTGTGAAAGCAAAAACCATGTTGTCTTCCTACGTGGCTTTGAAGTGTTTGGTCCTCTGGTCTGTTGTAGGGTGTTAATAATCATATGGATTGAATGAACACTTCAAAGCACAAGGGATGACAGAAAAACCTGGTTTCCTGGCAGTAAAATGAAAAATTTATATGTATTTGTCATGATAGAAGTGAGAGATCAAGAGGTAAGAGGCAGAACTTGAAAAGAATTTCTATTCCCACTAAATTTCTTTGTTTCAGAGAAGTTAAACTGTCCTACGTCAGAGATTAAAATAAAGAGCAAAGTGTGGCTGCCCTCTTGGCCACTCCTTTTACCAAGATTACTAACATCCTGGTTTGCTCATTTTAAGTTCACAGACCTTGATTATGTACCACACAGCATAAATCATCCTGTCTGTTCCCACAGAGAATACCAATTTGTCTTCCAGACTGTGCAACCTTCTGGCACTACAGGAAAGAGTAAGAAAAAACCATAATGGAATCTCCTCTGCCCACAACATGGGGAGCATTTTCCTCTGAGGTGATAATAACAGGACCCTGTGACCGCCACTTGGAATACCTGGTTCTGAGATGGAGACCTGAACTATTTGAGGCTATGTAGTGGACAGAATTTTTTAGGACTTAGTTCTGGTGGACCTAAAGTAGAGGAGAGTGGAAGAAGTTGTAATCAGAGTCAGTAGCCTTGCCGGTGTGTCATCCCGAACAGGTCATTTACCTGTAGGAGCACCATTTTAAACAAAAGGGCAATTCTTTCTAAAAGGAAAAGCTCACCCTCCTACAGGGCAGGCAAGGTCAAATATAGCCGCTAGTATAATGTCACTTCCTCCTCTTCCTGGTCCCTGGGCTGCAGCCTTATCTGTTTATTGACATGGAAACCAGAACACAAAGTAACACCTCACCTACCTGGAATTTACTTGTTCTGGAGCCTCAGAGAGCTCTGGGACAAAGCCAGGAGATCTGCTTAGCTGGCAGCAGCAAGGAAGACTTGTGAACTGCCACAACCTCACCTGCTTTCTGAAGCCCCTCTCCCTCCTGCAGCATCCTCAGCCCTCAGTCGCTCACAGCGATCTCTATGACACATGTCATCACCACCCGAGAAGTGAGTTCTTTCCGAAGTCAGGTGCAAAATAGGATGGCTGTGGGGCTGTGAAACAAGACAAAAGCAAAACAGACACCTTTCCCTACCTGCCTTCCATTTCTTTTATTTTCAGTTCATAATCGCTCTGGAATGGGGTTGAAGGAAGGCACAGACACCTTAGTCTTTGGGATTCACCTACACCACCTCCCATGACTTGTTGCTTTCAGGACCTCCTGCTCCAGAGTGTTTTGAGGAGGGAGTCCCCCTCCTCATACTGGATTCATACATTCGACTCCAACATCTGATCTAAGCACTGGACTGAGGTCCAGGTTGGACTACTCTGTAGACTTTGTTTTTCATTAGTACATGTTTGCAGTGTGTGGCGTTTCATCATCTTAGGGAATAGGTGCATATATATAACACAACTTGATTGTTTTTTTATTCTTTCCCTTGCCACCCACCTCCCTCCTTCTGTCTCTAAATCTCCTTTCCTCATTTTCGTTCTTGTTATCATTATTATTTTTAGTTCACATTTATGACATATAATACTTCCATTCATCTTTGGTATTTGGTACATGTACATGACACCTCTTAAATCTTTTTACTTCCCTGGCCTTTCCCTCCCCTTCCCTCATCTCTTTCTTTCCTTCTATCAATTATTTGTTTTGCTCTTTATTTTTACTTTGTCTTACTCAAATGAGAAATACTATATGGTACTCAGCTTGTGTGCTGATTTATTTCATGATTACTATTCTGACTTTTGCCTGGGCACACCCCAGAACCTGACTCCCAGCCCTCATCTTTAAATGATCAAGGGTCCCCACATGTCCTACATGCCAGACCTGCCCAGCTCTTACTCAAATCACCAACAACAGTAAGAGGAGAACACAAAACGGAACCACGGAGAAGAGAGGAAAACTATAAAAAGGGAGAAATAGTGGAAAGTGTAGGCTGTGGTGTTGTGCACTGAGGGTTCACTGAGATAACTCTGGTTACAAAGTTGGGAGATCTGGGTGCATTACTGTATGTGTCCCCTTAATTAGATCGCTTTACTCCCATCTTGACATTAGTGTCCCTGTCTGTAATTAAGAAGATTGGACAAGCGCTCAAGTCCTGTTTAATTCTGACGTTCTGTAATTTTAAGAGCAGTAGAGTATACTTTTCCGATGGCCTCAGAGACATAATTTTATTACAGCATAGTATAATAATTAATATTCACAATGATATCTTTGGGTCATCAAGTAAAATTACATTCTGCCCAGTGTGCTTTTAAGGAAGGCCTCATAAAGCTTAATACATTTTAGAATGATTTTCTGTCAGAATGTTAAATGTGTCTGTATATCTGTGTCTCTCCTTGTATAGTTTTACAAATACACACGTGTGGTATTTAGTAGTTGAAAAGGTAACCTTTTTGTTATTCTGAAAACATGTCCTCTTGAATGATGTACATTTCAAGGATTCTGCAGTGAAGCCTTAGCGTTACTTTAAAGTGTTTAATCAAACTGACTGCTTCATTTGAAGGTGTTTATCAGTACCAGAAAAATGACCCAAGTTAAATACTTTAGATAGGTTGTTATGGAGGCAATTACATTTGCTTTTCCAATAGCATATATTGTGTGTTTTAATCTTTTATTATTTTATTGTCATGTCATATTTTTTCTCTATAAGACATGACCACTTGAATTAGCTTTTTCTTCTAATTTATATTCATCTTTGCATATATATTTTAGGAAGTAGACTTTTCCTTTGATGATCTTTTTGTTTCTCTGCGTATTTATATTTTTTGAAATCCTTTGGCTATCATTTTGTCACTGACAGGAGAACATAAGACACTAAGTCACCCTTAATAATTTCTACACATGAGCCTGTGACTGTCTCAAACTTGGCCCATGATGCAGACATTGCCCAGTTGAGTCTTCTACTGTTTAAGCAGAGATACCAAGGAGTATCTTCGCTGTCACTGCACTGAAGCTTGGAGTATTGTTTACCCTTCAAAGCTGTTCCTTTGGACTTCTTTCCAGGCTCACCGTTGCTCAGAGTCACAGCCTGTTTAATCCCTCAGGTACCGTGTATGCTACAGCAACCCTTGGCTTCTAGCTCTTCCAAGAACAGGAAAGACACCTTCCTTTCAATTTTTAAGGTTTCAGTGTCTCAAATAAATATGGTGACTATAAATGAATGAAGTTGGCTTGTTGCTACCCAACTATGTTGAGATCAGTGTTTGTTATGAGTTCTCATAATATTTTAGTCTCAAGCAAAAATCAGGTATAATATAGCTAAATGGTGTTCAAATTTGTTCAAAGGAACAGAGGCATGATTTTTTCAATGTAAATTCTTACAGATCATAGTTTTCCTCTTAGGAAATGTAGGGCAGTATTTTTTTTTTTTTTCTGCTAACCAGGTTTTGAACCTCATTCAACACATTGTCCCTTCAGCCAGGTCACTTAACCTTCATGGTCTTCAGTTTTCCTGCGATATAAAAAGGGATATAAACTCAATGACCTCTGATGGCCCATTTGGCTTTTTCACTGATTTGCTAGTAATCCACAAAATGAAGGACATTTATCTTTTGCCAAATGTTGCTAATTGGTTGGCAGACAATTAGTACAGAGTTTTGGAACCAGTTATAAGTATTCAATATTTAATTCTTGCCCAGGCAATCCTGCGAGCACTTGGGAGTTCAGAAACTGAACCATTCTTCAGTATGTCGGAAAGATCCTCGGAGTGTGGGAAATGCCTAGAGCACACCTAATGTTTAGTCAGATGATTCATTATTAAAAAAAAGTCTGGTTGGAGTCTTTTAGAGACCTCAGAGACTCTAGAAATACTGCTTGCACGCAAAAAAATACTGATTTGGTGGTAAGCTTTCCGAATTTGCAGAATGTAACTGTCTACCCTTTTGAGAGCTTATTTACTATCCTGGTTGCCTTGGGAAAGTAAAAAAAAAAGCACTGGAATCAGGAGTAGAGAAAAAAGGAATATATTTATTACTGAAGAATGGGAAATATGCACATGTAAAAGAAGGATTGAGAAGAATCCTGGCTTAAACAAATGTGCAGCATATTAAGTGAACTAATTTAAAATGGTTATAATATGATCTTCCTTTTTAAAAAGAGCTTATACTACTAGTATTTACATGTGGATGGTAAAATTATAGGTAGTTTCTATATTCTTTGTAATTATCTTTAGCTTACTATTACTCAAAAAGCATTTATTACTCATATAAACTGGAAAATTAATTTTAGTAGAAATTTACCACCGGGGCTGGGGATTTAGGTCAGTGATTAGAGTGCTTGCCTTGCAAGCACAAGGGCCTGAGTTCGATCCCCAGCACCAAAAAAAAAAAAAAAAAAAAAAAAAAAAAAAAAAAAAAGAAATTTACCACCCCTTTTGTGTATTTGTGTTCTGGAGGATGTATTTTGCCTAAGTTGTATTCCTGTTGAATTGCATAGCTTTCAAAAAAATTAAATCAAAGAATATAAGGACTCTAAGATATTGTTTGAGGATTCTATATTTATAATTACCAATATTGCTAAACAGCTTTTAAACACTTCCACTTTCACTAACCAGTTGGACTATTGGAACATTTTAAGGTGGTCATGATACTTTAATTCGTAGGCTGTACATGGCAGAGCAGGACAGAGAGTCCAGTATTGACTTGTGACCATCACTGTGCTATCTGAGGCTCCTGGATGTCCCAGTGTGGGACATAAAGTATGTTCAGAAGTACTTCGCCAGCAGCACTTTTGCCTCTCAAGTAATTTCTAGAAAATACAAGAAACTGATTCTGAAAGATGTATGTCTTAGTCATTTTTATCTGAAATTTACATCCCTGATCATTTGAACTACAGATCATTTGGTATATCTGTATTAGATCTGCTATCACTTGTTCTTTATATAGAGGAGATAAAGTATGTGAAAATTGAAGGTAAAGAAATTTTTCTGAAAACCGTGGTATGGATAGGTGATTGTCCACATATGAGCTGTGCTTTCAGGTCAGAGCAGGGGGGTCTGTGATGGATTTAATAGTCCCATTTCCCTGTATCTTTCTTTGGTTATAATAATATCGGCTAAGAGTTTTATGTCTGGATCCATCTCCGTCACTTAACAGTAGCTCAGTGATCTTGAGTGATCGCCTTCTCTATGCTTCTGTTACCTTCTTTTTTTTTTTTTTTTCTTTGGTGCTGGGGATCAAACTCAGGACCTTGTGTTTGCTAGGCAAGCGCTCTAACCACTGAGCTAAATCCCCAGCCTGTTACCTTCTTTTTACAATGGGGATCATATCATTGCCAGCCTCAGGCAATTGTTGAGAGCCTTAAATACCTTCTCACTACACAGTTTCCAGGGTAGTGTTCTACACAAAATAAGTACATAGCACATATTAGATGTTATTATGATTAAGTATTAAACTGCTGCATGGTAACTACATTGAGTCTTTTGCTTATTGTGTCTTGGATTAATATAGGTGTTTTTCTTGATAGGTTTTTATTCTAATTCTGCACCCCATTATTCTTTCAGTATTAATACACATAAACTTAGATAAACCATTTATTTGTGGTTTTCCCTACACACCTATAATCAGAGTTTTTCATATTCAAATTATAGATTTTTATAAACAATATAAATAATTGAATGAGTGCAGCCTTTAGGATGTGACCATAAAAATCCGCATGTTTGAGTTTCTAACTCCGTGTAAAGTAATTTAGTAAGAAAAGTTTTTCCTCCATAAGGTTCATTATTCTTGGGTGTTACGTGGGTAATGGGAAGTCCCGAAGTCACTGTTTACACAAAATACATCTCAATTCTGAAACCAGGTTGTCTAGTCCCATGTATTAGTTAAGGCTCAATCTTTATTCAGTCCTCTTTGGCTGAGGTGGTTTCAATCATTCCCTGTCAGCAGAGAATTGAGTATGGTCGGCCTCATCTGTCTTCACTCTGAATTGTCCCTTCTCCTTCCCTGGAGCTGTTGCTTCCAACCCTACCAGGGTAAAAAAAAAAGGACAGTAGGGAAGGAATAAAGAACATGCCATTCTTTCTGGAACAGTAACATCATAATCTGCTTTACTCTTAAATTTTTTTTCTCATGGGTACCTCTATATCTTTTTTGGGGGGCTGGTGCTGGGGATCATACTCAGGGCTTTGCACTTGCTAGGCAAGTGCTGCTGAGCTAAATCCTCAACCCTGACTCTATATCTTTTGAAGGAGTTCGCTGATAGTGAATCCCATGTTCTGAGAGTATCATTCTGTTCGTCCAGCCACCTGCTCACCTTGTGGTGGGCCCTCCCCAGGTCTCCTTCCATTCTCCTTGCCCCTCTACTTTTCCCATTGGGTAGAAGACAAAGTACTGCTAGGCCAGCTTGCTCTTCCGTGGATTCCACATCTGATGCACGGAACACACTTAGAAATGTATTCTAATGAACCTTCAGAACTAGATTGGTTCTAACAGCAGTGACGTCTCTGGTTCTGCTGTCAAAATAGTCCCCCCGTCTCTTCCCTGTAGGGTTTTCGGGAAGAAATCAGATCTCAGTTCATTGTGTTCCTATTTCTGTTACGGAGTTCAGCTGTCTCCAAAGAACACATGCAACTTTCTCTCCATACACATCCTCTTCTCCTGCCTTTTATACCTTCATGTAGAATGAAAATACAACAGCCATGTAGCAGACTCTTGGGATCTGTCCTGAAGCTTCCTCCTGGGCAGATCTTCCTGCCTGACTTTGATGTCTGTTATCTTTAGCTCCCTTGGCATCTCCAATGAAACATCTGATTTAAAAATCCATTTTTAAGGAAAAGATAGGGCTTTTCATATTGCTGAAAATATTGCAGGAACATTTCAGTGATTGTATACAACATATAGTCTATGGAGAGTCCAAGTTAAAAATAACTAAGGCCACATAAAATCCTATAAAATTTAAACTTCAGATAATAATTGAAGATTTAAAGAAGAAAAAGTGCCATGTAATGAAAGAGAGCAAACATTACTGAACGTCATTAGGGGGACTTTTCTCTAAATGCTGACTCTACAATTGAATTCTAAAATTAAGAAAAAAAGAACACTTATTTTACAATGAAGTAAAATGACCTTTTAGCTACACAGTTTGAAGCTTTTCTAATGGATTTAGCTCCTTCCAAAAGAAAAGTTGCATTTCATTTTCTGCCTATCACCCACCGACATAGAAGATTATAATGCTAATGGGGAATTAATTGCGTGACAGTGGGAATGGGTTTGCACAAAATTCATTTACTTGAAAATAGAAGCAATCGTATTTACTAAATTTGCAGTTAGCTAAAAGGTGGTACAGTAACAGCAGAGTTAAAGCAGACAGAACAAAGCGCACTCCTAAACTTAATTGGAAACAGCATTTGTTTGGTGGTTGAAATGGGAAGTTTGAAAAAGTGAATAGTAATGTAATATTTTCTCTTGGGATTAATACATTTAAATGTAAGAATAGTATGCTTTAATTTGTAAGTATAAATAAGATACACTTTAAGTCATGTGGATATATCAATACTTTGAGAAATGGGCTTCCAAAGGCTATTAATGTAATTTTTAGAAGCCAGAATTATAATATTTCAGAGGCTTTTTTCACCATTGATAATGAGGAAAATATTGTTCGCAGCTTGTAAATATACATTTTTTCCTTTCTATGAACAATCTGGTATCTTTTTTTATTACACAATCTAATCAATCAGTGCTTATTTTGAACAAAGAAGATTTACAATGTTTACAGTATGTAAAAGATTCATTATTTCAGTGAATTTGTATTGGTATCTATGGTATCTTATTTAATCTTACTGAGTTATGTGTATTAGAAGACAACAATCTAGTTATTATTGATTTGACAAAATGGCTTTATTGCCTTACAATATTTCCAGTTTGGGAGGGAAATGATAGTCACATGAAATGTGTTACTGAAAAAAAACAAGCATCAGAGAGCTGTGACTCAGGAAGGCAAAATTAATTTGTAGCCCAAGAAGGGAAGAGTACTTCAGAACCTTTAATTTTCAATATTTGATTCCTCATCCTAGATTAAGTTTCAGATACTACCCTAACCAATTGCTTCGTGTCTCTTAATAAGGGCAAGAAGGATTATTTAAAGATTAGCAGAAATTTAAATTTGGTGTCAGACAAGGGTCAAAGAATCGATCAGTTTCTCATTAACAGTTTTCATATGTGAAAAACTAGATGATTTATTGAACTTCTGGTGAAGGTTGCCACATTATCTTATAATGGGGAAAATTTTTTTGAATATTTTATAAGTCAGGGTCTAATCAGGAAAAGGACCACACATTAATTTGAACAGAGAAAGTTTAATGCAGCAGTTATCAACTATAAGAGGAAAGTAGAATAACAAAGAGGGCTCTAATTAATGTAAAAATAGTAGATAGAAGTAACGGTGAGAACCTCTACCAGCAAGATAGAGTTTTTCTCAATCCTGCATCCAGGCCTAAAACCTAGACCATGTTGGGAGAGATAAAGTCATGGTCATAGATGGCAGAGAGGTTGCTCTGGTGCCTTTCAGGCAGAGCTCGCTGGGGATGTGGTCTTACAACTTGCAGTAAAGCCACCACCATCTAGGATTCTTGGGTAAGGAGAAAGGTATATTCTCAGAGAGGTATATTCTCAGAGGTATTCTTTTAAAAATCCACCAGAGAGGGGGACTGGGGAGGCTCCCGGGTGGTGGGTGGTGTTGGTTATTACAAGCTTCTGAAGCTGGACATGGGGAAAGCAGCCAGTAATGCAGCTTCTGGGCACTTGAGAAACTTCTTGAGATTTAGGCGTTGGGCACTGAAGAATCCAAACACATGGCAGCAGCTAGAGGAGACACCTGTGTTGCAAGAGCTCATTGCTGGGGAAGCCATGCATGTTCTAACAGTCAAGGGAGTGAGCAGCCAGAATTCCTGTTGCAGGAGCCTGCAGAGCAAGCACACAAAACCAGGGAAAACAAAACAAAACAAACCTCCAAAAGCTTTGGAAAGCTCAGTGGCACCTTCTATAGATGAAGTTTAGTGCCTTCTCCGTTGTCAGAGAAAAAACTATATTTGAAGGTCTTGCTTGATTTTTACAAAGCAGGCATTAAATGATGGTTTTGGAGCTGTGAGACAATGAATTGGTAATGTGTTCAAAGAAAAAGCAGCATATCTATGTTCTTGTGGTCTTGAATTAGACCACTCTGCTAGTCAGTAGGGGTTTGGGCACTGGCACCAATCTGCTCTTCTAGCCCCTATTTTTTCTGATCTCCGGTCTACAAACCTCTATTCAATTCAAAGTAAATTGGGGAATTTAGCCAGGAGTGTTAGCCAGCCAGAACCTCTCTAGACATTTGGAACTATCTAACATCTTCCTGTCTCCTTATTATTGGCTTTCTGTGTTTAAATATTTCAGCTATGTAAGGACTACTCTGTCTCTGTTTCCTTATTTGCAGTAGAGCTATGACATCTCACTGTATGTACTGTTTACTTGAGCTAATTGGTTAAAGTTAAGTATTTTTCATCGTTTTTGGGGTGAACCACTGAGGGCTATTTAAATACCTATATCAATTTTAATTATTGTTTTATTGCGTTTGTCCTGAAGATATGACTGCTTTAAAATCTCTGCCAAGAGTTCCACAGGATATAAACTATTAGCATCATAGGCAATAAAACAACTATGTTTCCTTATTCAACCTAGTGGTAAAATCACCTTCTTACTTTAAATGAGATACAGGAAGAACTTAGAAAACATAATGGAAAAATTTTGGCTTTGCGGCCAGAAATTGTACTTTAGGTATAATCAATTATTAGCTGTGTGATTTATCTCTGTTGAATTATTTAGCATCAACTTTTCCTCAATAAAATGAAATTATATGTGTATGTGTAACACACTTTTTCAGGTATACATATATATACACTTTACAGTGTATAAAGGTGACATGTAAGGCATTAAGCATCACTCCTAGTACAGAAAACATGTTCAATAATATTAGTTACTTAGAATAAAAGCCTTCTCTGAGTCTGGGTGGGACATGTTTTCACACAAATCTGGCTATATTCATTTATAATCACATAGTTTGGGCACTGTAAATGAATGACAATTCTTTTCTTTGTTTGGCTGTATTTTTTATTATTTAGGATTGCCACTTCCATCTCTACCTGAGACTTCCAGGGTGCTGTGATCACATTGGTGTTTTGTTTTGTTCTTCCTGATCCTCAGATGATAAAATGGTTGTGGTGTTTTTTTGATTTTATCCCACTTGTACTAAAGTGGTAATTGAGGCTTGTCTATTCATACTAATTGGGGATATGTGTAAAGAAATACTTTTTTCTTCTTGAAAAGAGTGACACAGAGCTAAGAGGGATAGAAAGCAAAGAATCCAAAATTGAAATGTTGAAAGGGAAATATGAAAAAAATGTGAACAATTCTATTGATGATAAGTTTTAAAGGCTGCTTCACATATATACCATGTCATATGTTGTTTTGATAATGATATAACTGTTAGTATTCTAGGGAAAGTTAGAATGTAGAAGTACTTTAATGCTAGATTTATCTAGAATTTTATTCTAAACTGATAAACAGAATTCCAAAGGATCAATTAAAGTGAGGAGCAGATCATAATAGAAATTTTCGGTTAGGTATGGAGGAAAAATTCCTCAAGTCATAGAAGAACATGTAAAAGAAAAATTCTATAGCTAATATCATACCTGAGTAAAAATCTTGCAGCTTTTCTGTTAAGATCATGAAGAAGGCAAGAAAATCCCTTCTTACCACTGTTTTTTATCGTTGTACAGCAAGTACTGTGTAAGAAAAAGAAATAAAACTAGAAGGAATAAACACTGACTTTGTTTACAGGTGACATAATCATATGTGTGGAAAATCCAAAGGTATTAACAAAAACAAAAAATAAAAAACAAAAAAGTCTGGCACTAGTGTGTGATTATAACAAGTTTTGGGGCTGTAAGGATACTGTGCAAATGTGCATTTCTCTTCTCTGTATCAGGAAAAATAAGTAGAATTCAAAATTTAAAACACATTTCTATTTATATTAGCATCTAAAAAGAGAAATTATTAGAGATAAATTCAACAAATTATGTTCATGATCTATATATGAAAAAAACATAAATTTCTAATAAATGCAAGCAAAGAAAAACGAAGTGAAAAATTCATGCATAGCAAATTCATGCATAGCAAGACTCAAAAATGTCAAAATGTGAGTTCTTCTCAAATGTATCTATAGATTCAATACAATCTCAACCCAAATCCTGGCAAGTTATTTTGTGAATATTGATAATCTTATTTTAAAAGTTTGAAAAAACAGAAGACCCAAAATAGCCAAATGGTATTGAAGAAGGTGAAAAAAGTCAGAAATTGACACTATCCAACTTCAAGGCTATAGTAATCAGGAGAGTGTAACATTGTCAAAATAATAGACAAATCCATGGAACAGAGCAGAGAGATCAGAATTGGAGTGGCTGTCATCAGCTGATCTCTGACGGAAGAGCAAAGCGACATATGTAGGAGCAGGGACAATCCTCTCAGCAAGTGCATGTGGCTCAGTTGTTGGACATCCACGTGTGAAAATGCCAGCTTAGGCACAAAAACGTACACCCTTGACGAAAGTGAACTTGAAGTGAACCCTAGACCTAAATTTAAAGAGCAAAACTGTAAAACTCCTGGAAGATAACATACAAGAAAATCTAGAACTTGGATTTGGTGGTGACTTTTTAGATTGAACACAAAAGGCACAATGAAACAATCAGTGAAATAAATAATAAGCTGAACTTTGTTAAAATTAAAAACTTCTCTGAGTGCAAGTCCTGAATTTAACTGCCAGGGGTGCAGAAATCAAAGCCTCACTCACATACACAAAAACCCTGCATTGCTCTTCACAACAAATTTACTAATAATTATCAAACCTTGGAAGCCACCAAAATGTCCTTTAGTAGGTGAATGAATAAACTACGGTATATTAGGAGGATGAGGGACTATTGTTCAGCACTGAAAACAATGAGCCATTAAGTCTTTAAAAGAAATTGCTTTTTTCTAGATTGGTTCTTTGAATAAAAACTTAGTAATTATTTTTCCTCTTTACAAATTAGTATTTCTTGAAGTCATCTAAAATATACTAATTCATTTTGTCGTAACTCATGGCACACTTCTGCCTGTCACTTTTATCTTCCCCCAGGCAACCCTTTAACCAAATGATATCTTAAAAACTGTGAAACTGATTCAAACTGATTCAAAAGGGAAATTTTAACATCTGAGCTGGGGAATAGTTGGGGAGTTTATTCAGTTTGGCTAAACTTCTCACCATATTCTTATAGTCAGCCTTAGAGGATCAGGGAAAGAACTACTATATGAGATTAATTGCTGAATATTCAATAATAAAGGTTTTGTCCTCACAAGAGTCTGTGAGCAGTGATAAATTAAGGCAAGGGAGGGGCGCAAATATACTTTGAATGGTGTCTTACCAAGACTACCACTGAAGTATTTTGATCCCTTAATGCAGGTGAACTCCTATTCTGCAGTGCCCACCAAGTTGATCAGCTGACTGAACTGACCTAATTGATGAGCTGGTTGACTTTTACACAAGTAAATTTTTAAAGGCAAAATCATTCTGCTGGGTAAAATTCTTCATTCATATAAGCTTTGAAACATGTTCTACTTCAGTAAGGAACATTTTTTTGTTGTTGTTGTTGTTGTTATATTGTCACGCAGATATACA
Source organism: Hystrix cristata (assembly GCA_004026905.1). NCBI lineage: Eukaryota > Metazoa > Chordata > Mammalia > Rodentia > Hystricidae > Hystrix > Hystrix cristata. Next base: position 48,983 of record PVJO010001811.1, on the reverse strand, counting down.
GAATAAATGCCACCTGGCTGTTTTATGACTTCCCCCAATATTCCAGTATCTGGCTGACAAATATAGCAAACATCTAGCAGTTGGTGTAAGCAGCCGGAAGCAGGTCTTGCGTTTTCAACCTGGAGAACGTCCAAACCTTCGAGAATGAAAAAACAGTTTGAGAATGAAAGAAATAATTCTGGTCTACATTTGCTGCTTGGATGCAAAGGTTAACAAATGAATATGTTCTCAGGGTGGGGTGGGTGTGTGACTGAGTGTGTGTGTGTGTGTGTGTGTGTGTGTGTGTGTGTGTGGTTTGTAGCTCGTTTTTGCAAATGTGAAGAAGAGGCCAAACAGAGCCAAAATCTAGTTATATATATTTTTCTTTACTTTTTAAAATTGTCTTACATAATTGATCAAATTTGTAGGCTCTACACTGTCATTGATTGTCTTATTTATTTTTGGTTTCCTATATTTTACTTCTTTAGCAAGAGAACATATATATTCATAATTGTAAAGGTCTTTCTACAATCTCTAAGTTTAAGGAAGTTGTATTTGTATAAGGAAATTTTTGGTTAAAACAATTCCAGAGAAACTTTTATTTCCCTGCCTTTCATACCCTTGCCTGCAGTGTGGTCACGTGAATAGATATTGTTTATCTTTGAAATATTAGAATTTCAAAATGATTTGTTTGCCAGAGTACAGCTTATGTGCTTCTCAATATTTGTAATAAGAAACCCCTTCAAATTCTTTGAAGTACCATTTAGCATGAGTACATATTTTCTTCAACTGGCATATACATCCCAGGTATGCGTTTATGATACCACAAAGAATTATATTGTCAAGTGTTGCAGAAATTTAGGCAAAGTAAGTGTGATTTGGCTTAAAAGAGTATAGCTCCAGTGTTTAGCTTCATGACTATATGAATTTCTGTTATTGTGTATGTGTGTTTTAATATGTATATGTATTCACATGCATGTATCCTTATGACTTCACTAGATTATAGAATGTCAGTATTTTTATAAATTTCTGCCCTGTCACAGAATTTGCAATAAATTGTTTCTAATGAATTCCCATTTTTAACACACTCCAGATTGTTGGCTGTCCTTCTGCCATTTGGATTTGACCAATTTAGCAGTGAGTGTCGAATATGTTCAGTGTTTAAAAAATAATGCTCACAAAGAAAGAATATGGGAAGCCACTTACATAAGGGGTAAAGTGGGTGATTAGCAATCAAAACCAAGCTGTGCTCTTTGGTTTCTGTCCTATAAAGGTCATGAGTGATTATGTTTGTTTTCCCAAATCTTCAGATTTTGGCGAGAGTTTTGTTGTTGTTATTTTTAAGGTACAAAAAACTATCCAACATGTTTTAAGTTAAAGAAGAATTAGGAGTAGTACATTTTCTTGAAATAAAAGTCTTCACATACTCATCTCTCACCCACTTCAGTTTTCTATGTATTTCCTTTGAAACCAAGATTTCAAAGATTTGAGGCAAATTTTGGAATAATTGTTCAGTATTCCAATTTGGGATTCTTTTGGAACACATTATTAATTTCTGAAGTATTGATAATCAGATTTTTTTCCTTCATCTCTTCTCTCATATTGGAAGACAGGGGTTTCTTTTTTGTTCATTAGGGAACATCTCATACACAGGTCGTCGATTGCTGTGCAATCTCTGTATGTACTTCGATTTCTTTTTGGGAATCCTGTCTTCCTGTTCTCACACTGCCTGGGACCTATTTCTCCCTCTGCACTACCATCTTTAGAAATCTATAGATGATGATTACCCAGTATGTGGCTGCTTTTATTTTGAAAATATACCACCCAAGTTAACTTATGCCTAGTAAACTCCTTGAAATCAGAGTCAAAATGACAAAGTGTAGTCACTTGAATGATGAAATCAAACCCATGATACTATTTACTGAACCACTGGTTACAGGAAAATGTCTGTTTAAGAAAATAGATGGATGTGATGTAACAGGTCTTGGTTATCTCTGAATATTTTCCATAAAAGCATAAATCTCAGCTGATAAATATCTACTTTACAAAATAAGCTTGGGGTAGTTTTGAATGGAAAGTGGGAAGCAGAAGTCGAAAACCACAGTAATAGAAGTTCCAATTTCTGTAGCCACATTCATCTCAAAATCAGCTCCCCTGTGGCCCCAGGTGGTGGTGAGCTGAACACTGGCCGCACATGCTCCAGTCAGATGACTGCAGATGTGTGGGAGATGTGTGCAATTTCATGCCCTATTTCCACCACTTGACAGTCAGCTTTATCAAATTCATGGAGTGATAGAGGAATTCCAATGTTTTTAAAGGTCCATTTCAATATTCAGAAAGTGACTTGTGACCTTTACCTTAAATCTTACATTAGAGCAGTATATTTGCTTTTAATAAAATTTATCTTTAGACAACTGAAGATTGTTAATACACTTTCTCTCTTTAAAATCTAATACTTTTGCTTGATTGTTAGTTTTTTCAAGTTCTTAAACTTATTCTTTACAATTTATCTTATGGATGCCAATTACAGACTTTATAATCCCTGAGTGCACACTGTGGACACTAGTTTCAATCATAACTAAGAATTACATTTGGATACCATAATTTGATCTCTTAACACTAACAGAGGATTTCAGAAAAGATGGAAAACATTAGGTTTGGCTAAACTCCATACTGAGTATTTGGCTAACACAGAGATGGAAAAACTATTGTTTAGGAAAAAAAAAAAAACACTGTTGTTTATTTCCAATTTATGACATAAAAATAATGCTCAGCTGTTTACTTTTTGTGGTAGCTATGCAGTTTTAAGTCATAATAACAGCAGGAATTCAAATGCAGTAGAAAAACTGTTGAAATTTTATGGAATAGAAGTGAAATTTATGAAACTGTGTTAAGGTTCATCTCTGTGCTTAGTACTGTGTTAGATCTGGGACTATAGATTCATCCGGTCTAGCAGGGTAGGCAGGCACATAAACAATTACCAAACCAAAGCATCATTGTTTATGTATATATGCTAAATCATCCCTAGAAGGGGCCAGGAAGACTTTTAAAATTTCCTTTGGAGAAATTTTAAAAGTGGAGAGGGAGATTTTATAGGAAAATGGGGGTAATTCTGAAGAAAATGAGAATATCTGAAAAATTATAGATAAAAAAACAGAAGGCGTGTTCACATACTATAAAATACACATTTATTAGCTGAGGTTTAGACTTTCACAGAAAGCAATTGGAGATTCCCAAGAACTAATATACCATATCTACTTCCTTGAGTGGACTTTATCTCGTAACCAGAGGATCAATGAATAGTATGAGAGGTTTCATTTACTCCTGTGTCTACTCTTTTTATTAGCCTCTGTGTTGTTTCTGTATTTCTTTGCCATGTTTTCTAAAATCATGTGGCCTCATGAATGAATGATTACACACACATATATAAACAAACAGAGGCATATTAAACATCGATTCCTAAAATAAGATTTGTTGCAAGTCTTAACTTCCCAAAGTGATAGGTCATAAGGGACAGTTTTAGATGCAAAGGACTGTACATTTAAGAGATGGGTAAAGTGAAATCTCAAAAAGTTTAAATGATCTGCCCAGTTGACCTAGCAGATCCTTGCTAGAGGCAGAGCAGAAAAACCAATGTTAGCTCCCCAAACTGGTCATGCTAACAGCCAAAGTCGTTGCTGAGTGGAAGGACGAGGCTATCAGAGAGATCCTCGGTCTCCCACATGCTGAGACGGCCTTTCCCATCTCCTGTATCACCGCTTAGATTTCTTAAATTCTGAGGGGAGCTGTGCGTAAAGCGCAGGAAGATACAACTCCAGCTCCAGAAATGCCAGGGCGGGCCACTCAACATGCAGCTGCCCCTGCTTTTTCTTTGAGAAAATAACAATTTGGCTCCTTAGGCAGAAATAAAATCCTCAATTTTAGAAAGGCAGAAAATGATGATGATACAGCCTTTTGTTGACTCTCAGGTGGTTGATTGTTGAATTAATGGTCATTTATCTTCTCCCTACTTCAAAATTTTTCAGTCTACATTTTTAGAAGTTAAAATCTTAAACGTTTTCTGAAGTAGAAAGTAGAGAAAAGGAGGGCAGCTAATTACTGAGGCATACTAAAAAAAAAAAAAGAGAGAGAGAGAGATTCAGCATATCAGCCTGAATTGTTTATAGAAATATTAAATGTAAGCCTTTGTTAGCTTTCGTGAACGTAGTCTTTTGTGCTTATTTTAATCCTTACGCTGTACAGATAATATATGTTTGATTTTATGCTATTAATCCATCAATAATTTTTTCTTTCCTCAAAAAATTGGGCGATTGTGAATAACTGTTTAGTGGTGAGACTTCTTGATTCTGCGGAATCTTTGCTGTGAATTAGTCATAGCAGGACTAGAGCTGGACATGGTGTTGAGTGCCTGTAATCCCAGCACTCAGGCGACTGAGTCAGGAGTTTGAAGTCAGCCTGAAATATGCAGGAAGACCTTGACTCAAAAATAAAACAAAAGAAAAAGACTGCTACAGACCCCTCTAAATAGAGAACTAGTTCAAGTGCGTCTTTGCGCAGATCTGAACTAAACTGAATACCAGGTTGGGGATGTAATATGTGATATAGACATAAGGAATTTGAGAAAATTATTGGGCCTGCCACTGGATACATCTTAAAGGAAGTTGTAAATAGCCTGGAAATCAGGGTAAGTGTGGGAATTTAAGAATCTTACTTTAGAATCGATAATGAAAAACTGGTGGCAAGATGAGATTTTTACATAATTGAGTATGTTTGGAAAAAAGATGATTGAGGATTCAATTTAGGAAATACCCACACTCATATTATTGGTTTAGATAAAAATCACAGCAAGAGTTATGATTTATAGAGCAACTAACATGTGCTAGACAGTTTGCATGGATTTACTCATTTAATCCTCATAATCCCCTGAGGTAGGTGATTTTATTGTTCCTATATTACAGATGAAAAAACCGCTTTTGCTCAATTACTTTTTTGTACTTCTTGACCAAGAAGAGCTGGTGTGGCAAAGTGAACTGCTCACTTCTGCTGCATTGTCAGATAGTAGGTTCTCATTTAGGTACAGTCTCTCAGGAAGAGTCTAAAGATGTGCTGTGGCACAGAAATGGGTAGTAGATTGCCCAACATGTAGGGAGTATTAAATCCCAGCTTGAAATGTTGCTGCTATTTAGAAAACACAAAAATTGTTGACATTCATCTGGAAGCAAGAAAAACAGAGGTACCCAGTTCTGTGTAGGTGGGTGAACTAAACTCTCATATTTTCTCTATCTCTGAGTTGTTACTTAACTCAAAGGATATCATCAGACAACAGTCAAAAGATGTATTTCTAGGTGGATAGGGCTTTTGTTGAATCATCAGCTGACTCATGAAGTTTCCAGTGCAAACATTGCATTGCTGAAAAAAATTGTATGTAAGTATAGTCATCTGTATATTCTCTCAAGGTGATATGTACTCTTTTTGATTATGTATGATAATTGGTTTTCTTTTAGATATTCTTAATATCAGTGTTAGGCTGGAATATACTACCTATAGAGTGAATTGTTAGTTACCCAGAGAACATATTTCAAGACACTGTTTCCAGTAACAAGCAAACTGTGCTGTACCTGTGAAAAAGGATATAAATATGCTTTGCTTACTCTTAAATAATTTTAGAAATATATGCAGTTTCCTTTTAAAGGACCTAAGATTTTAAGAGGAACTTTAAGAGCAATATAAAGGAAGCAATTCTAATGAATTAAAATATAGTAACATGCTACAACCTTTGTATTTCTTGGTCTCTTTTCATGTTTATTATTAGCTGCAATTCTACCTAGTTTTATATTATCTATTTTATCCTATTTGTGCTACCGTAACAGAACACCACAAACTGGACAATTTGTGGAGGACAGAAATTTATTTCTCACAGTTCTGAAGATGGGGAAGGCTAAGATCAGAGCACCAGGCCTGGTGTCCCTTCAGGGATCTGCTCTTCTTCCAAGGTAGCACCTTGTTACTGTGTCTCTGCATGGCAGAGAGCAGAAAACAAAGAGAGGACTCCCTTTGAAGGCTCTCTAGTGAGGGTGCTAGTCCCTTAAATGAGGGTGAAGCCTTCATGATTTAATTACCCCCCAAAGGCTACTCCTTCCCATACTGTTACATTGGGGCCTAATTTTGAGGAGATATCAGTCAAACCATAGCAGCGTCACAGGACGTAATTTGAAATTATTTTTGATGACTTGCATTTGTAAATATGTATCCTTATGAACTAGGTTATGCTAAAAAATTGACAGCTTCAACTTGTAAAGGCCTAAACAGCTAAGCGTTTTTCTCAATGAGGACACATGTCCACAGTGAGTTAGTTAGGATTGATGTATGTATTTAAAATTAAAGGCTCAGGTGTGGAGAATTCCTGCCGTCAGTGACAATGCCAGTGTAGTGGTGGTGGGAAAGGAACTTGGCAAAGTGTGCAGTAGCTATTAGTGTTTATTCAAAAATGATAACCTTCGACTCTAGTAAGATTTCATTAGTCAAAGCAAGTTCATTGCTATGCCACCCGCATAACTGCAATTCTATCATGTGCCCAAAGGGACAAAACTGTCAATATTTAGTGACTTGCACTGATGACTGGTGTACTAGCCTTCAAAGAGGCACACGTAGAATGTGGATTTGGATGCTCATAGGATGTCTTCATGTTCTTATGAATACATTATTTCATTTACTTAGCATTTTGCTAATGGATAGGGTGAAATTTTTATTACATTGCTGGCCTAATTCACCTGATTTGTTCCCCAAACCCAAAATGTGGTTCTTACCTTAGTCTTACAAAGTGTAGTAGAGTAATTGGAGTGAGTAGTTTAGAATGGATTCACTTCTTTAAAATATTCACAGTTCTTATTATGGGCACAGAGAGTTATTGGGTCAATTTGGACCATAAAACTCATAATTATTCTTGACACTTTTTTTTTGTGCTGAGAATTGAAACCAAGGGGTGCTGAACCATATCTCTACCAGCCCATTTTATTTTGACATAGGATCTCATTAGAATTTCCAGGCTAACCTTGAACTTGTGATCCTCCTGTTTCAGCCTCCTGATTAGCTGTGATGTATTTGGAAGAAATATTTTTGTATATTTGAAATTCTAAAGCAACATTGATGTCATATGTTAAATATCATATAGTTGTGGGGCTGGGGATTTAGCTCAGTGATTAGAGTGCTTACCTTGTAAGCACAAGGGCCTGAGTTCGATCCCCGGAACCACAAAAAAAAAAAAAAAAGTAAAAAAAAAAATAAATATCATATAGTTGAGAGCTTGTTATACCAAACCTTTAAACTAGGTGACAGTCAGATGAAGAGCCACCGTACAGCCTCCCGTGAAGGTACTTCTGAATGTGAAGGAGACTCATTTTTGTCAGAGCTTAAAGATGTCTGAAAAGCAGGGACAGTATTTGTTTTGTGTACGTTTTCATACAACTGAGATCGAGCTCATTAAGACTGGGACACTGAGGATTTATTTGTAACACATTTAGGGCACTGACCTCCGAAGATAAAAAGGTAAATGGTGCAAGCGGTTCTCAGACCTGTGATTTTGGGCACTATGTTATTGAAATGATTTTCTGACTCACTTATTTTAATTTGAGGCTGTGTTTTTGAGATATGCTTCATTTGGTTCCTAAATACACAATTGAGTGGCGTCTGAATCTCTTGCCGTTAATTATAAAAATACTCTAATATTTGCCATTATGGTTTATAGCTGCTTACATAAAGAGAAACAAAATTGTGAGATGTTTTGAAAGCTGGTCGATAGATGAATGGCTTTTGAGTAAAATCAAAATACCTAAATTATCAAGCTTATTTTCCTCCATTTATCGATTTCCCAATTATCGTTTTTTATTCGAATGTCTAGATATTGGTGTATGTCTTTTACTCTTATTTATTTTAAAACACTCCACTTTAGTGCTTCCTTGTCTTTTATTAAACATTTCTCTTGTTTTGTGAATAATTTTTGCCGACATGTGTATACTGAGTGCCCATCTAAACTTGAACTGACACGGCTCCTCCTTGTGGAAGCTTCGTGGCCATCTAGTGAGGAGGCAGTCGCGAATCGAGTACTCACCACCCGGGTTAGTTTTACAGTTGCTATGAAGCAGAGAACCAAATTTCACCATGCTGGGGTGGAGCGGGTGGTTAGGAATATGTTTCCTGAAAAGAGCAAAGGAGAATGACCAGAGACCTGAAGGATGGGGAGCAAGAGGGCAGGAGGGTCAGCCTGTGCAGAGGAGGGGGGAGGGGGGAGCAGGCTTACTGAGGCCCTCAGGCTGCTTCACTATCCTGGGAGCAACTGTGAGCCTTTGAGAGTTTTTAAACACAGGAAAAACGTTATCTGACTTGAGTTTATAAAAAGATCATTCGTACTGCTTTGTAGAGAAGGATCAGAGCTGGGCAAGCTTGAATGCAGAGATGAGGGTGGGGAGTGTTGCTGCGGGCCGGGCTCCAGATGACTGTGTGGACTCTGATGATGATGGTGAAGAATGGGGCCATCATATATTTTAATAATCATTAGAAAATAAATTAACACGCTGATGAATTGAAAGTAGAAATTGGCTATGTATAACAGAAGTTTTGATGTCTGTTCTCAGTGAGCCTGACTCGGGATTTAACATCTGGCTATAGAAGCAACAGGAAATTTAAAATAAAAAATATCGTTTATATAAAATGTTCCCTTGCATTAAAAAGTAGATGAATAGTCTGTATCTTTATCAGTTATAGTCAGCTTAATTAGTGCTTTAATATTAACATTTTGGAAGTAAATTGATAACTGGTCTTTTTAAATGGCAGGAGCAAATTCTTTCACCTTTGTTAAAAAAAGAAAAAATCCACCTCTGCCTGGTGTCTTGCTTTATTCGGCAGGCTCCTTTTCCTTGTCCGAGACTGGGAATGACAGCAAATGTGACATTCATACAGGCTTGTTAAAAACTCTACTCAAGAAAAATTTTATTCCATTCGGAGAAGAATACCATTTTACTCAAGTGTGGATTAGACAACAATAAATCATGTTGTGATAAGGTTGAAGGTTACATCATCAACTTGGACTCATAAAAGAGAAATTACTGCTCATGGCTGCAGCACAGATGTGCACAGGCAACTACATCTGGCAGATTTGCCCAAAACTATTTCCAGCTTTTGATGCTGGACAAGCACGTTTTGCTTACATAAGAGTCATCATTCTGACCGACATCCAAAGACTTCCCTAAGTCGCAGAGCTGATTTTCTGGAAAAACCTACTCATTCTGCTACAAATATTTTCTCCACTGAAAAGTTGAGTGGAGACTCCCCTACTCTCCCTTTCTTCGCTTCTGTCTCTGTTTCTCTTCCTGTTTGCAAGAATAACCCCTTTTCATGGCATTAACTGTCTTGATAGTAACTTTTCTGCCCAAATCATCTAATCTATCAGTATATTTATTCACTTTATTTTCAAACTGGATTCAGAATCCAGAAAATTCACCACGCCTGCACCTTACAGCTTTCGTCTAACCAACAACTCCTTTCTAAATGACCGAAATTATCATCTTGGTATTCTTCAGGGTGTCTCCCTTGACCCTGGGGTTATACTCTCTTCCCAGCAGTCAGTTACCCTTTAAAAAGCTAACCTGCGCTATACCTTTCCTGAAGTCACTGGCCTCTGGCCATCTGCCCCATAGTAAAGCCTGTTCCGTCACAGGCCTCGTGATGCCTCAGGTGACTCGCACGTCAGCGCTCTCTCTGATCTTGGCCGCTCCCCTCTGCAGCCATGCGTAGCCCTCCTTGGCTCTGAGGCTCCCGGCATCCTCCCGCATTAAGGCCTCTTCGGTTCAATGATTGAATATTCTTCCTCCAGATGTCTTGATTTGTTCGTTCGCTTTATTCAGAGACCTATTCAGTCGTTCGATCAGACACCTTTGCTGACCATCTTATTTCAAATAGAATCTCTTACATCATTTTCCATTTCATTTTTTCTCTCTTAAATTCATTCATTTTATGGATTACTCTCCTAATAAATATGTGTAGTTTTCTTTACGTGTTCATGCTGGTTTTCCTTCTACGCCAATGTAAACTCAATAACATTTGGGATTTCCACTCTTTGTTCAGCTCAGTATCCACAGCACTTAGAATAGTGTTTCATATATAGCAGGTGCTCAGTTAGTATTAATTTAAAGAACAAATGTTGCAGAATTGAAGTTTTCTGGCATCTGGAAAAGGCAGGGAGCTAATTTTCCCTCAAAGGTTCTGGAAAAAAATGAAACCCTGCTAACGCTCAAGTTTTGAAACTTCTGACTACCAGAACCCTAAGAAAAACATTTGAGTTGTTTTAAGACACATTTGTGGCAATTTATTTCTGCAGCAGTAAGAAATGAGTACACCTCCTGAGCTAAAATGCAGCTTAGAATACTTACAAGTCGGTGTGTGAGAAATTCGTGTAGGATAGCATTGGAATTGGCATAGATGGTGGCCACTAGTATTATTCTCTAAATATTTCTGGGTTTCCTTTAAATCATATGGCAGGATTGCTCTTCTTGACTCCCAGATTTTAGGTGTGACTAGGGAGCTTTCTTAGGTATATGAGTAATAAGTGAAATAATTTATGTAACTTCTAGATAAAACTGTTAAATGAAACATTCAAATACTAAGAATTACAGCAACATTTTCAGATGTTATTTAAAAGCAAAAATAAACACATTTTATGTTAACATAAATGTATTTTTATGAAAGTAACTATATTTTCCAAAAAAAAATCTTTTCATGAGAAGAAAGTTGTTTTTATATAATTTTAAATACCTTTAATATTTTGCTTAATAGAAACTATCTGGATTCTCAGCTCTGGTTCTGCAGCATTCAAACTGTTGAGATTCGTTGTGGTTGAAATACATGTAAAAGATTCAGCCTCATATAGTGATATAGTTGACAGTGAAGTATTCCAGAGAATACTTCATATTCCTGGGATAATTGTGCACATTCTCCTTTGATACTACACTAAAACTCTGCAAATGGTAGCTTCATAAAAGTTAGTCATAGAGTAAAATTTGATGCCTCATCACCATGTTTACACTGTTCCATCCCATTCTCTTGTCTGTAAATGGGCACATGGATGGTTCTGTAAGAGCATTCGTTGGTCGTTTGGAAAACTGTCTCACTGAGCTTCACAGTCCTACATGCTAATACCTTTCATCATCCGGTAGCAGAACTCCATTTTCTTTCCTATTGCTGCCAATCTCTTTAGAAAAAAATCTTCTATTGGGAAATTGTTAAAACAGTTAGCTTTACAGGTTTCCCAAAATTATGACATTCATTTGAGTCCTCAAGTTCTATTATCAGGGACAAACACTGTTCCTTGTTGGCTTCCTTGAAATGACAAAACTTTGTTCATTAAAAATATTCACTTCTGAAAATATCTGAATAATACCCAGGCCTGAATAACTATGGTTTGTTCCTGATTATTTTTTCGAATGAAAATAGTAGTTAATGAAAAGAGCGGCTATCTCCATTTCTCAACACATTCACACCAGGTTCTCCTCAGAGATATCTGTCAGGGGAGGCATCCTCTGACTCAGCCGTCACTAATCCTGGCTTCTTGGGATTCGTACTCCTGTGTAATTCCCTCCTCCTGATAGCGACAGGCCTAGTGAACTGCTACTAGCAAATAGAATGGCAAAAATGAAAAAGTGTCACTTTGGCCCTTAGATTCTGAAAGACTGTGGTTTCTGTCCTTCTGGGCTTCTCTCTCTGGCTCTTTCGTTCTTCCCTGGTTAGAGATGGCAATGTGGCAGAAACCTAAAGGAAATGAATTCTCCTAGCAGCCATGCCTATGAGGTGGGAAGTGGATCCCTCCCCAGTCGGGCCTTAAAATGACTGTGACTTCAGTTAACACTTTGATTAGAACCTTGCAAGGAATCAGAGACAGCCAAGCTGTACATGAATTCCTGACCCACAGAAATGGAGAGGATAAGCTTATGTTGTTTTAAGCTGCTAGATTTGAGGGGTAATTTGTTACACAGCAATAGGTAACTAATACAACTCTCTACTTCACCATGCAGCACAAATGCTTTATGCATACTTTAAATTTTGGCCACACAGAATAATAAATTTGTATCTGAGGGCCAAGACTTAATGCAGCTAATAACTTTTATTGCTTCCTCAAAGACAGTCTTATATTCAACTAATAGTTTAGTGCATGGTGGAAAAGAATACAAAAGCTACTAGTTTATCTTGGTTCTATTGCCTTGATATCTTCTAAATCAAAAGGATTTTTATACGCCATTATACTTACACCATAAGTGCAAATGCCACTTTTGGAACTGCTGATCTAGACTATTCAAATTATTACATTAGATGAATTATGAATTTTCTCCCCCAGACTTATATTTTATAACATAATCAAGTTGCCAAAAGAAAGGCAGTGTACAATTCTCTTTATTTACAAAAGAAAACTGGGTTTTACCAAGCATTTAGTTTTTCCTGCAGAGTACATGCGCATGATTCACTCCACTTATCAGTTCATGGCCATTGAAATGCAATTTCACTTTAATGTTCTCTCCCCATTTGTCCAAGACCCTATATGTCAGGAGAACAGCTTTGACTCTGTGTTACTTGCTGCTTTTAATGTCTACATCTGATTTCTTAGTTATGAAGGACAACATTGCAAATATGCTTTTGAGGGGTGTGCGTGTGTGTGTGTGTGTGTGTGTGTAATGTCTGTGTGTGTGCATGTGTACGTGTTTGTTTTTGTTTTGTGTGTATTCTATAAATAATATTCTGGTACAAGTTTGAATACGATTTTTATATATTTGCAAGTATATGTTACATTTGTGTCTTATTATTATCAGTGTCACAATTAATAATACTATGTATGACAGGGGTTTTAAAAATAAGTATTTATAAATGAAAAAAATCCTTCCAGCCAGACAAAAAGTACAGTTAGTAGTTTTGTGTATTTTCTATCTTTTTCATACACTTACATTTGTTTAGAGGATATTTCAAATTTTCTTTATAAAATTAAGTGGTAATTTCAATGCTATAAATTTCTTTAAATTTGTAGTTGTGGTTGTAGATAAATTCACAAGCAAATTGATTTTTATTGTGAAGAGTCAGGATTTCATAGCACAAAGGCAGTTGTTTCAAATATCTAAAGTATTGAAATTTTTAAGGCTTTTTCACAGTAGGTTGATTTTGCCTAGATTATTAAGTATGTTTCCTAGTAATAACAAAGCATTTGATATTTTAATGTGTTTTTACATATATCTTGATAGTTTTTTTAAGTTAACATACACGCATACATATGTTGTAAAGAAAAAAGAAAAACACCAAGAAACACACCAGAATTATCTTGCAGTTATAATTAATGGGAGTCATGTTTCAAGTCCCAGGAGACTGATTTTTTGTTTTTTACTGAACATGGATTCACAGATGTTATAAGACTGTCGTCGCTAGTTTAAAATCTAGGTGGTGTCCCCTTGTGCATCCTGCTCCAGCACATTCTGGGACCCATTCACTCATCTCAGGCATCTCTACAGTTGATCCTGGTGGCCACAGCTGAGCTGAAGCTTGGCTGCTGGAGTCGACACTCATCATGGGTAACACAAGCACACTGCTCCGGTCTCTGATAGGTTCTTGTAAGATCACTCATTGTTTTGCCTCCTCCAATTTCATCAGAAAATAAATAAAACTATTTAAAAAAAAACAGTGTAAAAATCTGAACACAGCCAAATATTGTCTTCAGCTGGCTAATGCTCTACTCTTTTTGCACATTTAAACCTGTTAGAAGCAAGGGTGCTCTTAAAAATACAGACACAGCATGCTCTTTGCAGACTACGGTTTTTCATGTGCTGGAGGGGGGAGTCACTAACTGTACATACATTGATAACAGTTTTATATGTAATGACCAGAGATTCATGCTATTAAAAGCTGGGTTCTAGGCTATTTCTACCCTCATTTATTATTGATAAATCTCTGTAAATGTACCTGGTATTTAATGTTAGATGAAATTGTGCCAGACAAATTACCTTCCCTGGGGAGCCTCCAAGCTCAAAGTAGGAGTACAATACAAGAAAGAGACCAAGTGCTGCAAAGTTGGGATTGCTTTGTCAAGTAGGTGGAGTGCAAGAAGTTGAAAGCTGAGAAATGATTCTGAGATTGAGAAGCCATTTGGTAAAACAAAACCAATAACTGAAAGCAAGTAAAGGCATCAGAAAAGAAGAATTTTTGACTCCTTGTATGACAATCTACTCTTTCATCTCTGACATTTCCTTGTACTTTATTTTCACTTGGTTTCTCAGCATTGTCTCCTACTTTTAATGATCCAGTGTTCTCCACCTTCACCAGGCCTCAGCAGCACTTGGGAGCCGATGTAAACTGCAGCTTGCTGGTCCACACCTGAACGTTTTTTTATCTACAGGCCCACAGTCCTGAATTTGCTTTTCTAACAAGATCTCTGAAATTGCTGCTGGAACCCCACTCTGAGAATCTCTATCCTGAGCTGGTATCTTTCCATTCATTTACAGCTTATCTTCCAGACTCCAGCTTGGAGTCATCTCAAATTCCCATCTTCGTAGTTACACAATAGCCCAAGTCTACCTTTCCCAGGAATTCTCTTCAGATATATTTTGTCTTTCCAAAAGCACAGCTATTAATCTAATCAGTTACTACTGCTATCATTAGCAACAAAGTGAACTACAACTACTACTGCTAACCTCTTTGAATCCCAAGTGCAAGAGAGTAACCACTTTTAAACAATATATTTAATAGATTTAAACATTATATTAGATAATACAATAATACATTTAAACAATATATTAGATAAATCATACTATTCTCATATATAAATAAAATTCATTTCCAGCAAGATTAATCCATCTACAGTATTCCAGAAGGATATTTATACAGTATTTACATATTGAATGTTTGTATGGCACTAAATCTCATGTTCTAATACTTTGTTCATCCCGTATTCTGATCCCATCCGAAGATCAATTCTTTCATGCAACTTCCGTTATATGATTAAATCATGAAATAGAGATTTCTCTCCCTTCTTTTAACACCATATGCTTTTTATATTCCACATTTTGTTTCTGATGAGGGCATTGGAAATCATTAGAAAAAGAATAATCAATATGGCTGGGACAATTAAGTGCCTTGTGACATATACACAAATACCCAATGAAATAAAATTTTCAATGTGGAAAATAGAAAAATTTTTTTTTGAAAATAGAAAATTTTAAAGGAAAAAAAATCTGCTCACTACAAAAATTGATAAGTATGTGAAATAATGCGTATGTCAGTTAAGTTCATTTGGCTATTCCACAATGTATACAGATTTTAAAATGAAATGCTGTCTGTAGGATCGATACATACAAATTTTATTTATCAATTAAAAAAATCAAGCTTCAGCTCTTGAGCTTAGGTGTACTCATATGCCAAACTGGAAGGGTAATGTGTAGTTGGGATAGGGTGTGATGGTAGAATGGATATTAAAAAACAAGCACAGTGTCACAGTCATCTACTGTCATCTGCTATCACATTTCACATTTACTTCTTATTTAATCTTCACCAGGGCTTTATCAGGTAGATTCTTTGTGAAAGCCTCTTCTCTGATCTTTATTTATATTGCTTAACTCTTATGGTTTAAATTACATCATATTTTAATACAGTCTCCTGAAGTTTGACCTTCCAAACTCTGTTCCAATTTATTATATCCCAGGACTTCAGCAATCATAACTCTCTCCTGCCAAAAAACAACCAAAAACTTGGACACCAAAGTATAAACTTTTAAAAATTGGTAAAAATAAAAACTTGAAAATGTACAACAGAAGTGTTAGTTTTAAACCAGGGAAATGATTTGCAGTAAATATGGTCAATGAAGGATTAGTTTAGAAAATACGTAATCGACTATTTCAAATCTTCATGATTCACAAAAAGGGCAGATGTCCAATAATGTTATGAAAATATATCCAAATTTCAAAAATGAAGGAAATTAACGTTGTGTATCAGCACAGTAAAACTTCATACTTATCAGATTGTCATGCAGTGCAGTTAGATGCCTATGGATATTAGAGTCCATGAAGAGTCCCTGGGTAATGAATTCCTTGGGTTGGAGTGCACCTTATTTCCAATAAAGTTGGTAATGTCAGCATCTGTGACTTAGCAATTTATCTTCTAAGAATATATTGAGAACATCTCATTCCACACATAGGTATGTGAAAAGATATTCACCACAACGTTATTTGAATAGTAAATTACTGGAAACAATACAAATATTCTAAACATATTATTAGTTAATGTGCATTACTAAATTGTTTACTTTGATTTTGGATTTTGAGAGTATTTCATCTCATCCCAAAATAACCTTTTCACAATTGAGCATGAACGTGTATTGAAGAATTTCCATGTATTAAGTATGAACATTCAGAGTAATAATAGAACAAATACATCTTCTCCATCCCTACTTTAACCCCTTTCTATTAATTTTTTCAACAAGCAGTACATCTCTTATGTAATGAGTATTATTTTATGTAACACAGATAAGAAATAAAACATCATGATCAAAATAAAAAGTTGAAATAATACCAGCAAGGCATGGTGGCGCACACATGTAATCCCAGCTACTCAGAAGACTGAAGCATGAGGATTATTAGTTGAAGATCTTCTTGAGTAACATAGCGAGGTCCCATCTTTAAAAAAAAAAAAAGCTAAAATGCCAAAAGATATCTGTGTAATACAAAATGTTACAGAAGGTACAACAAGAATGTAGTTCTTTTCAAAAAGAATGTAGTACTTTTCATAGAGTAGCATAGGATAATAGTAACACCAGTGAGTAAGATAAATATGATTTATCTCACACTAATTGTGTAGACACATTAGGTCCTCTGTGTAATGTAAGTATCACAACCACACACAAAAAAGTTGTCATTGTATTATATGTATGTACATTGAGTCCAGCAGGGGAGAAATAACCTAACACACAACATCTGTCAGTGGCAGCACAAGACTCTGATCCACCATTATTCTTATGTGGATATTATGAAGGAATAATATTTTAGTTAATATCCACTCTGAGTTTTTAAAATATTTAATAACAAATCATATTTAAGTAGTATATTTTTGCAAAGAATATAATTCCTCAGTTACAGACAAATCTATATGCATTATCCTAGATCTCATAAACATAATGTTGAATAAAATTTAAGAATCACAAAGAATACAAAATCATTATTTTTATAGATTTAAAAAGGCAGAAATGCTATAAATTATTGCTGGTGCAAGTACATGAATCACAGCTAGAAAGTCATGGCGAAGAAGAGTCTATACCAGTTTTCGAGTGTTGCTAAGATATGGAAAGGAGAGAGAAGAAAAGGGGACTGGCCTTGACTGAATAAAGTAATTTTATTATTATTGAGATTTTAAAACACTGAACCAAATATGACAACATATTAATGTCTGTTAAATAAACGTGATAAGTAACTGAGTTATTTTTCTCTTTTCTACATTTTTGAATGTTTTCATGGTTAAAAAGAGATAATTTTAAATGCTTCTGTGGCCAACAAACTTCTGGATATTCTGGGTTAATCAAAACTACAACCATTTTCTCTGCTGCAGAACTTTTTAGTCATTAATATGCTAATGGCATTGTGAATTGCCAAGAGGGTAATGTCTTATGAAATATTGCCCAAACTTATTTGACCATGGAAGCCATTTTTTTTTCCAAATGAAGCATCTATTAACATCTCATGGATATTTTGGGAAATGCAGTTATACATCATAGCACTTAATTTTCTCTAATTGTTTTATGTAATTTAACTTAATTTCCCTGATTATATTTTCCAGCTCCTTCATGTCAGGACCTAAGTCTTACTGCTTTTAGTGTGAAACCTTTGATAGTTTGCTTAATTTTTTTTCTTAGCAATTATTATGTAGTTCATTATACTAAAGGTTGGGCAGAATGGTAGTAGTAAAAGTAGTCCTTCCACAGTTTTAAGGAGGACTAAAAAATTACAGTATTTTTCAAACAAATGGAGTTCTCTTTTTGTACCAAAATATTTTCAGAAGCAATTGCTAGATGCTGTTTTTCTTTATTTATGTATTCATGTCGTTCAAAAAGTAGTATGAAATATTTGAGGTGAAGTGATACTTTCATAATATATAGGAACTGGATATAATCCAATGTACAAAATTTCTTAGAATTAAATGATCAGTGGTTTCTCAAAGTAAAATAACTCAATCCTTCTGAAATTATGCCAAGCATATATCCAATTCACAGGTTTATTTAAATAATCAATTTACTTAAGGATTTGTGAGTACTAGACATATATTAAATTCCTTGATTAAGAAAGGTGTAATTTTGATACAATAAATTAAGTAGAATTGATTACACAAAATTTGTTGACTTGATATGTTATTTCTTTTGCATTGCTCCATGTCTGAGACTCAACCAACTTAATGTTAAAAGTGAATGTCCCTCATTCTTACTTCTTCAACAATTTACAAACACTGAACACAGGTGCTAAATGGAAATTAATATCTGGCACTAATTTTACTATTTTTAAATAATATGTAAATCTATCTAGAGCAAATTCACGAACTAGAATGAATGAGTTAACCATTGTACATTTCAGTATTTCAGAGAAGCAGTTTATGATTCTCATTCTTAAACTATTACCCCCTATATTAATTTATATTTGGTAAATTCTGCTGATTCTTAAAGATAAAACATTTGGGTTTCATTTTTAAATCTTTTTGTTTTGTTGTAGTTCTTACAACTCAGGAAAAATATTGTTTGGTGGTCTTATATGAAAGAAAACTTTTGTTCTTGGAGGAAGCATAATTTGCATACAAACTGAATAATGCTGGTATAATAGCTATACCTTTAATATAGTTTAGGTTAACCCAGAGTCTCAACTCTCTTAGAATATAGTCGCATCAATACTAAGAAATTAATCTGTCAATTTATTTCTATTACTATCCTGGAATTTAGTACTGAAAAATTTTTAACAGGTTTTACTAAAAAAATTCTACAGGTACCTCAAGTTTTTTAACAGTGTTATTCTTCATATTCTTTGTTAATGTTTACTTTTGTAAACAGTTATTTGGATAAGGACATTTTACAGATGGACCTTCATTGTATGTATTGGTGCAATTATGGATACATGTATCTTAGGTGAAGATCAAGTTTTGAAAGTGTGCTATTATTAAATGTATTATCAAAATATTATTATCTCCCAGGTTCTGTGGCCCCATATGGAGGGTTCATTTGAAAAATAGGTTGCATGTACATACACACATGTAACATAAACCTTCTGTATAGGGTGGATGATCAGCTTGAAGAGTGTTTCAGGTACTCATTGATACGTAGCACATTGCTCCCAAACTTTGTGATTTATAACAACAGATATTTATAATCTCACACAGTTTATGTGAATCTAGAATTTTGGAGTAGCTTTGCTGGGTGGCTCTTGCTCGGGATTTCTTAGGAGATTACAATCTGGGGCTCCAGGTGTCAGACCTGGGCTGGGACAGGAAGACCTTCTACAGGCTGGCTGAGTCACGTACTGGGCAGTCCATGCTGGCTCTAGGTAGGGGCCTCAGTGCTCCTGCACATGGCCATCATCTTGGAATGCTTGAATGTCCTCTTCATGTTGTAGTTGGCTTCTATTGGAAAAAGTGACATGAGAGAGCAAGGCAGAAGCCCGATGACCGTTATGAATTAACCTCATAAGTGACACATTACCTTTTCTGCAGTATTGTATTGTATACACAGGTTGGCCCTGATCACTGTGGGAGGTAACAACTACATGAGGATGTGAGTAACACAAGGTGAAGATCACTGGAAGAGGCCACCATGGAGGTTGTCTACTGTAGCTAGTGAGAGAAAGAAATAGCGTCTATAATATGAAAGAACCACTGTATCTTGATTATACTACTGGGCAATGAAGATCCTAAAAATAATTTCTGACTGATTTTTGCTAGGTGAAGTATCACAGGCTTTTTGATATTGCTATTTGTACATATACATCACTTTTTAGAAATGGCAGTAGGTTCCAAACAGATTACACAAATGCAGTTGTCATTTGGTAGTAGGGAGTTCTGGGGTCACACATCAAGATGGAGGAATGAAATGTAGAGTTGCTGACTTTTAAATTTTGGTCAGTGCTTCCCACCAGCTCAGGAGTGTTCCAAGACGTTCTCTAAATGGTAATCACCGAAACAGGTCAATGTATTATACTTTTATCTGCAGCCATTGTTCTATGAATCATAATTCTGAGAGATGCCCATTTCTTGTGTCTGTTCTTCTGGTATTTGTATATGTTGTCACGTTTTCTGATGATGAAACAAATGAGGTTCATGAGCAAAGACTGAGAAGTTTACTGCCAGACACATTTAACTTTCCAAGTATCAAGACACGGTGAAAGGAAATGTATCCTTCGACACCAAACCACCTGATAGGTAGTTCTGAAGCTAGATGTGCTACATGGAAGCCTGGAGTGGAAGAGAGAGGCGTTATTGAACTTTTAAGGTGCATTAGTGTGAGGAAGAGATGATTGGCTGTGTTTTGTTTTTCTTTTTTTAATTGTGGCTCATAGTGTTGTTCTTACATCCCTCTCAGTGGAAGTAGCTTCATTCTTATCACTAAGTGGGCTCCTACCGTCAATGCCAAGAGCAAGTTAAGAGGCAGTATTAAAGGTCTGTTGAAATGCTCATTCTCTTTAAGGAGAAAACATATTCATAAGCTTTTTTTTTTTTTTTTTTTTTTTTTTGGTGCTGGGGATCGAACTCAGGGCCTTGTGCTTGCAAGGCAGACACTCTGACCACTGAGCTAAATCCCCATCCCCGCATGTATTGTTTTTAATGCATGACTAGATTAAAAGGAAGGGAAGGATGGACCCAGTGTCTCTGTGTACCATGAGTTTGCATTATCTTTATTTTATTACCTGGCTGCAGGAAGTCAACTGTCTAGAATGTCCGCTGCCTAAGAAAATTTTCTATTAAGCTAAGTATTTGGTTTATGAAGAATGAACCAAGGCTTCAGTAAGGTCGTTCAACTCAGAGACCAACACGTAGCATGAATACTCTGTTACTGCCCTATTGCTTGACTTTCATACTACTTTAATAGACCCAAGAACTGCTATTATAATTAAAGTACTTTGCTATTCGAGACCTCAATTTCTAGCTTCCTACAAAAACCCAGAAAACTGAGAAAGAATTTTCATGTAGGCTTGTCATAGGTGAGATGGAACTCCATTTAGACTGCTGTAGAGTGTATTTTTGGTAGATCCTTGTGCAGCGGGTGGATGGTGAGGACAGTGAGCATCATGCTCTGTTTCTTGTCCATTCATAGGTAAAGAAGCTTGAGAAATTTATACATTGTTTAGATTCATGGAGTGATGAATTAAGGACAGTTGGATAAAAGGACTCTGCAAAGATGTGATCAGAGTTTGGAGAAAATAACAGACATGATAGAATGCACCAGTGAGTGCAACCATGGAGAGCTGCTGTTAAGAGCTTTTATAAGAGGCCTCAGAGTCCTGAGAGGGTGGCTGCACTTGTAAGAAGCTTTGGCTTTGAACAGAAGGATGAGCCAACCAGTAGTGACCAGTCTGGGAGGAGCCGGGAAAACAAATCCCTGACCTCTTCAGTTCACCTTTAATCTCTAGGTAGTGAGTAGTGCCAGGTCCAAGTGGAAACTCCTCGATGCTATCCACACAGCCTGGACAGTACATAACAAGGCCTGAAGTTGTGGGATATTGCTCTGGAGCGATACAAAAGTGTACGTAGATTGACAGAATTTATTTTGAAATATATTTTCTTTTTCCTTATTTCACTGAAACTAAAACCTCAAACATTGTATAGTGAGCTCTTCGATTAGATTCCTAGGCTTGAATCTGAGCTCTAATTTTGACCTTGGGCAGGTGACTCACTCTCTGTGGGCCACATTCATGAAAGGAGAATTGTGGGGTTAAGTCCACAGTGTTGTGGTGAGGAATAAAGACAAAAGTGTGTGAAGCCTTTAAATCAGTGCACAGCATGTAGGAAGCATTATACATCTTTACTGCCATTGCTTAAGTCTATACAGTGTCCTGTAGTTGTGTGCCATTTCTTAGCACAAACAATGTACATTAAATAAATTGGGTTCCTCTTGTTGGTGATTATTTCAGTATCTTTGTGTTACTTGGCTATAACCTGAGATAAATACCCAAGTGGGATAATCGATTTGAGATTCTTATGATTTACTTTCAATCCACAAAGACAGAGACCATTTTCCTGAATATCCTCTTGCCAACCAAAAGTCTCATGGATTTGTTTTCTGTAAAAGATGGCTGATTAGGTTGACCCTGCATGAAATAAGTTTACGATGGAAAAGTTTAGTCAACTGTTTCTGCTTCCTCCACTAAATGAATCCCTTTTAGGAATTGCATTTTAAATGTGATTATTGCACAGAATGGTAGAAACAAAAATAAATCTTTGACTTGGAACGATGCCTGTTCTTGAGACATTATCTAATTAAGCAGTTTCCTAATAAAGCAAGCATTTAAATATTCACAGGAACCAAGAATCAGCTGTAATAATGTTTGAAACTAGCATCAGAAAATCATACTACAGTTTACATAGGACCTTCACATTTACTGTCTCAGTGGTTTTCAAACCTTATTTTTAGCCATGGAGCATCATATTCATGTGTATGTGATATATATCATATATATGATACATATCAAATGTGATATAGGTATTATATGTGTGATACATATCATATATGATGTATGTTATGTATGATGTGAGATAGATATGTGATAACGTTGGTTCACGAACTTGATTCTTTCCACAATTCTGGTTGCAAACTGAGTTGGATGAAAACCAAGTCAAATTTATTGGTTAGGTTCAATGTTGACCTTATGAGAAAATTTGATTCGGTTCTCATCCAATTCAGTTTAAGACCAGAGTCATTGAGAGAACTGAGTTCCTTAACCGAGGTACCACTATTGTCTTAGTTACTTTTCTAGAGACAATGGTTTGCAAGAGAGCAGATTTAATATAGGACAAATACAATTTACAACATTCACACACACAAGCGAAACACAGGAAGAGTACAGAACTTCTGTCTAGGCACTGGAGACCTGAAAGATCCAATCAAGGGCTGGGCGCCCACAGCACTGTCCCGTGTACATCTGTGCACTGAAAGGCTGAAAAAATCTCTGCTGGAACCAGGATATGATGCTCACAGCAGAGAGGAAGACCGGAGCTCCTCTGAAGCAAATAGCAGCCATCCCCGATGACAGCAAGGCCCTGAGCTCCTCCTGTGAGGAGAACAGCGAAGCTCCCCTCGGGAGAACTAGCTGCAACAGAATTTCTCCTGGGAAAGAGCTGGCCCCTCTCTTCTGCTCACACTCTCTTTTATGTTGTGTTGGTAGCAATCCTCAAGTGGATCTTCTACACCCAGAACCACACCAGTTCAGTTCAGCCAGGCATTCCCGCTCAAGGTGACTATGTTACTCCACCACAACTATATAGTATATGTGATACGGTATGTATGTGGTGCACGTTGTATTTTTATGACATATATCGATATATGTATGCATATAACACAACTAAGGAGTGTTCTGGCTCAAGCACGCCTCGTCAGCCCTCGTTTCCCAGCTCTGCACTGACTGATGGAAGAGCTCTGGGCCTCCCAGTAGGAAGGCCGCCTGCTGAGCTCCCTTCCTTCCTCGAGTGCGGGGCTCAGCCTCTGTGCTCTCTTTTGAAGTTGTGATCCACATGCAGTTTCTGGACTTCCAGACAGTCTTCCCTGAAAATACTTTTTCAGGAGCTCACTCAAAGCTGTGTGGTATGACTAAATTAAATCTCATTTTTACTACTACTGAGCTATTTGTATATATAATATTTAAAACATCTCAGATTGGGGTGTCTGTCTGTCTGTCTGTGTCTGTGTCCTATTCTCTTTCTTTCACTTTCTCACAGCTCATTTATTGAAGCCTTGTGAATTAGCCTCTCAGCTGGATTCTCTATATTATCTCTTTTAAAACTCACAGTATTAGTTTTGTGGTAAAGAAGTGGAGTCTTTCCCAAGTTGCTTCAGTAAGATCTTACCATTAACAGCTGCCCATAGCTGAGACTCTTATGTGTGATACTAAACTACTTATACCAGCCTGACATAGTTCTGCTCGAAAAATGAAAGTTGAACTGGAAGTGCAGCTCAGTGGTAGAGTGCCTGCCTAGCGCGCACAAGGCCCTGAGTCCGATCCCCATGAGTGCACACACATACATATACATATAGTCAAGAATTAGCCTCGATTTGTGATAAAAGTAAAAGGCAACACGGATTTTAAGCAAATTGTTTTATACATTTTAACCTCATCTCTGGTTCACGGTTTGGGAAGGAATTAGGTTGTTCTCATTGTGAATGGGGAGTGATGTAACAAAGGCATTGGCCCTAGATGGCTTCTAGGAAGGATGAAATATGATTGAGGTTTAGCTTTAGACAAACCAGATGAAGACTGATGAGGGAGAACATGCTGAAGGCTTCTTCACTCTTTGCCTGTGCCTTTGTTGAGATGTCTCTGCCAGGTAATTAAGAATTTCCAGGTATAATTCTTATTCTTCTTGTCATTATTATTATTCCCTGTATTAGTATTGTTGTACTCTTCCCACATTCCTTTATGCTTAAGAGTTTCACATGGCTGATTCTCATCATGTAAGTCTCAGAGCAAACATGAAGCACATACCCCAGACATCTTCCTGAGTGTTGCTGTAAAGGAGCCCTGACTCGGGGTCAGGATCTCATGACTGGTTTCCTGTCTTCAAAACAAGAGAATAAGACTCACTGTCTGAAATTATCTTTTTATTTTTTTAACTTTTTCTTTTAGAAGATAAAATATAGGAAAAGGCATAGAAAATCGACTAAGATGATCTGAAAATACTATATGGACAAATGGCGATTCATTTAGAACTTGAGAGATGCCCGATATCTTCATATTTTGGGTTATGGTGAATGTTTAGATGTGGTCGTAACCTTTCTCCTGACTTCTGAGTCAGCCAGCTGAGCTATAAATCAGTGAGCATCACAAAGGTGGCTTTTCATTCATTACTGTACCCTCAGGGCCTAGCATGGTGTCATAATCTTAAAAGCTGCTCCAGTATTTAAAATGAATACATTACTAAACTGGCTATGGTATTCTAAGATAAGAAGCTAAATGCTTTTTTTCCTGCTATATGTTGTATTCTTGTGTCAAGCTTTATACTACTGTCCTGCTTTTTAGGAAATAAAATTGAATAGCCACTGTCTAATTCTTCTGTTTTACCTATGGTCAATTGAATGGGTTGGTAATGTTTAACTGCGTATATCATAGTCTTATAAATAGCTCAGGCAAATCAAATTGTCCCAACTGAGATACATACACAGAGAAAACCTAAGAGATTTTTAATAGTGCTGCAAAAAAGAACAAAGATTTAAAAATCTATCCCAGTAGTAGCTTCAAGCTTCATTGTAAATGTCATATCTAGAGATGAAGAGGTATTCTTCCTTTAATTTTAGGTGTATCCATTATGAAAATATATCCAAATATTCCTCATAACTCTATTGTATAGAGACCATTGTCATGAAATCTTTTATTTCTCATCTGAGAGAGTATTAAAAAACACCAATGGTCGAGTCTCAGCCTAGATACTCTAACTTAACTGATTCGGGAACGTTCTGGTCATTGAAACATTTAAAACTCCATAGGTTATCTAATGTATAACCAGGGTTGAGAACCACTAGTTTAAACAATTAATACACTGATGGAGTTTTGTTTTCCAAATAATCTAGGATGATGACATTTGTTATTCAGGATCTGTTACTGGTACTGATTTACAGAAAAAGTCATTCCAAACAATGTCTGCAGAGGATTTCCATATGATAAAAATTTTCTCTTTCAGATGGAGTGTCAAATAGATTATCTGCTTCACTTTTAGGGTTGTTGTAAAAGGTAACTTTGTGGCTTTGCCAGTCTTTATGCTTGTTATAATTCTTTCTTTAAAAAAAGTCTTAGCATTATGTCTTGATCTGAGCTTCACTGAAGTTGCAAATAATATCTTCCTTTTTGAAACTACATTCAGGAGGAGTAGTGCTTTGGGTATTTTATTCTTTGAGTTGAAATTTAAGGATAAAAATTGAGAAATGAACACATAAGAAAGTGAAAGTAGGAATATCGTATTGAACTAACCAAAATGCACCCTGTGGAACTCATAAAGACAGAAAGAAATTTGAAAATTTGAATACAACTCTGCTTTATAGAGGAATAGGAAATGAAGTAAAATATTTTTTTACTTCCCAGGATTTTAGAAACCCAAGTTACATTCAATTTGGAGCTGGCAAGTTTATCTAAAGAAAAAAATTGGTTTAAAAAATTTGAGGGTGAGAAACCCATTGTGTTTCAACTTTTTCTTTAGTCTACTGGTTTAAAATCCTTCTTTACATATTGATTTAGTAATGAGTTATTGAGTGGAGACAGAAGGGATTTCACACTTTTGCTTCTCATATGCTAATGTATTTTTAAATTTAAACTGTCTCTTGAGGAAATTCAGGTAATCTTAAGAATATTTCTAAGGCATAAGCAAAAATCACGAAAGCTCTAAATATGGCAGAAGTAAAAACCAGGAATGGTTTTTAAAGTGCTTTACTCAATATGTAGACAATGAAAGTGTGCCAGAGCCCTGCATTGCAAACCAAGCCAGATTCATTTGCAGCTGAGCTATGTACAATTACATTGAACTAGTTTGTCCTGATGCAAATTCTTAAACTGTATGCACAAGGGGAGGAGCAGGGTTTTATTCTTTTCTTGCATGTTTGCCAAATAAAATGAGATCAGTGCACCACAAGTGAATTAAATATTTTATTATTTATTATTGCTACAGTAGCTTCTTTCTGAGCGAATGAAAAAGAAATCATGTAACCAGCTATGTTAATTTGCCAAGCACTGCAAGTTCCATACTTTTTGTAAGCAGGGCATGGGTGAACTGAAGAGCCGTTGCTTATCAGTGAGATAGTGATAGGTGATGGCATTGTGTGTTGGGGATTAATCATAGTTATTATTGTCTAAATAAATTGACCAAGGTGAACCCTGAAAGCAGGTGATGGCAGAGTGTCAGTTCATTAGTCTGTATGGACTAATTAAACATCTAATTAGTTTCTTACTGGGAAATACCTTCATGTGGATTGAGTCCCGAGCAACTCAGAAAGCCCACAAATTGGGTTAATTGGATCTTAAATACTCATAAAAATAATGGTGTTGGAAGAGCTAGCTTGGTCTTAAAATATTAAATGATAAACTTAAGATTTAATTAGACGTCATTTATTTCCTCATTTATTTGCTTGGTAGTCCCAATTCCCAAAATATGTTTGGTGTTAACAAAATGCCTTCAAATTCTATACAGTTTACTGGTTTTACTCACGTCACTCAATGGTATTGTCTTCCAGAGCTACTTGTAGTTATTTCTCATTTGCATGTCTCCCTTGTGTTTTAGGAACTATAATCTATTTAGATGTGAGCATTTTGATGCAGCCTAATTTCTCCAATCTAGCTAAGACTCAGGGAAAATCCTAATTATTTATAGCAGGTTTTCCCAATCACAGCATTGTTAAAATGTCAAGCAATTCTTCCTGGTGGTTAGGGACTGACGTGTGAATTATAAAATGATCAGCACTGTCTCAGGCCATTATCCTACTAACTCCAGCAGCTAGCCTGCCCTTCTTCCTTGAATTGTGGCCACCAAGAATGTCTCCAGATTTTGCCAAAT
Organism: Hystrix cristata; assembly: GCA_004026905.1. NCBI lineage: Eukaryota > Metazoa > Chordata > Mammalia > Rodentia > Hystricidae > Hystrix > Hystrix cristata. The sequence continues at coordinate 21,218 of PVJO010001811.1, read as the reverse complement.
GTCCCTTGGGGAGCAAAAGTGGCTGTGGTTAAGAACCACTGGCTTGTAACATTAGGAAGTATTATTGAATAATTTTTTACTAACCACAGCTATTCTTACTGCTCTGCTACAGTTTAGGTGCCATGAAGTGGTGTCAAGGAGAAGGCACTGAGTAGAATTAACAGGCAAGGAAGACTTTAATCAGGCATGGCAAGAGGGGAAAGAGATTAAACGCCTCTGCTGAAACAAAAGGCTGATGAGTTTATAAACACAGGCGTGAGCTGGTGTCAGAGTACTGCGGGATTTTACAGGCAAAGGCGATCACTGTGATTCAGCTGCCTGGGCTTACGGATCGGTGCTTGGCAAGTTGCACTCCTGCGCTCCCACACAGATGGGGAGATTGGGGCTCTGTGGTTTTTGATGGCTGCATTTCAAGGGGATGGTTGTCCTTAGAAAGACATTCCCGGGTTGTAAAACTGGCAAGAGTCTGGGAGGAAATTTATATCTCAAAGTGATACCTAAATGATCAAAATGGTAAATTTTCTAGAGTGAATGTTTTGAGATCAGATCAGATAGAAAGAAACCTGTCTCAAGCTTAGTCGAGCTGAAAAAAGTTTAAGCATTCTTGGTTATGTTAATTTCATCCTTTCAGGGTAAATTTGGGATGTACCATTATTACACCAGTGGTCGGCATGGGGTCTGTGGAACCTTTGCTCACACTCTCAGCAAAGGAAACCTGTGGAAGGTGCTGCTGGTGGTGCCAGCTCCCGCTTTATCGGGTGCAGGCTGTGACTACTTCCATGTCTGCACCTTCATTTTGTAGCTCTCCCAACCCATATCCAGAGTTCCACCAGCCCTGAGTCTATGCAGCTGGTGCTCTTAGCCAGTGATGATTATACATTCTTCAAACCGAGGTCTATTTTATAGAGGTATAAGCTGTTTAAAGGAATAGAGGAGGGACTGTCTTGTTTATCTTTCACTCCCAAGGCCTGGCGAATACAAAGAGCACTGTGGTTGTTTGCTTCACACAAAAGAGAATATTAGTTTACCCAGAGAATTGGGGAAATAGGGTCATGAAAGGTGAGACTAGAATAGTGGGAAAAATTTCAAGCAAGAAATGTGAACAGTATCACACAAAACATAGGGAAGAAGTAATGGTTGCTTCAGACACCAGACAGTAAGGAATAAGCATCGAGCAGGTTTAGCCTTTCCCCCACCCTTTTCCTCCAACAAGCTTTGCTGACCTCCTGTCTCTCCCCCAGAGAATACCCAGAAAAATTTCATCTTTTCCACATATAATCTTAGAATGGTCATTGGATATTAGGACTTTCTTTTCCTAATATTAAAACTGTATCACATGTCATAACTGTCCTCCCTACTCCAGTTCGAGGTCTCCATCCCCCCGTTTTACCAGCACAGGCGTGGCAGGAGAATTCCCCATGCTCACAGGGTAGGGAAGAGGCCTCGTCTGTGTTTTTAGCCTTCCTGCATTTTGCAAGGACACTCTTGTCCCACAGCTTCGGGATGGAGAAGTCAGGGGACAGTCTCCCTTCTGGTGCTCTTGTAATCTGGCAAACAGACCTTTGTTTCTGATGCCCCGTAGCTGGCGTTTATGTACTGACTTGTTCTTGAACACAGTGTAGAGGTGAAGAGATTAAAAAGCTTGACCCTAACTTTTCCAGATCCACAAGTTTTCTAAAAAGGCCCGCTGTCTAACCTACTTTATATTCACTACATACACTGTCTAATTGGTTGCTGGGGAAAAGAGGAGGTGAAGACATGTTTAGATTTATCTTGGCAGGTCTGGGTAGGAGTGTCTGGCACTTCTTTTTAGAACGTGTGAACATTTATCACCTGCTGTCCTCAATTTTAGGACCTTACCCAAGACTTAAGGCAACTGAAAACTCCCATTAGATATCCTGCTACATTTAAATTTGTAGAATTTTTACCGTATATAGAACATTTACATACATCAATGGCAGCCAGTTATATTGGGACAAGACTTAGATTTGGAACAAGACATAGCTAACATCAACACAAAGTTTGAGAATGTGGCAATAGGTATTTCTTTACCCTCAGAATGGAGAAAATAGAACGTACATTTGATGTTACTGGGAATACAACACGATGTCTGCCACGTAAGAGGTCATCCTAAAATGTGAGCCAGCCTCTGTTACTTGGTCCTAAAAGCAACTGTTTGAGTAAGCACTGCAGGAATTGTTCAGAAAATAAATGGAATATCTAGGCGTATGAGAATTATTGAAATTTAGAGTTGTTAAAATTAGGTGAAAGACAGATTTTTAGGATCTAGAGTCTCACTTTTAAGAGATATTAGTTTTCTGTGATACCTGTCAAAACCTATAAAAGTAAAATTTACAATATAGCAATGTGATTCCCAGTCACTTACACTCAAATGACTGTAACTGTAATTAACTGTCTCTTCTTCAACTGGAACCCTTTAGCTGGGACCCGAATCTGGCTTATTTGCAATAGCTGCCGGACTGATAGTATTAATAACTAATATTTATTGAATCCTTCCTATGTGCCAAGCATTGTGCTAATCGACTCAGTTACATTGCTGCGTTTTATTTCCACAACCTTCTTTGGTGAGTGAGGAGATTTCCAGCCTGGGAAATGCCATGGAAATCTTTCCTGCAGTCGGTGGTAGCTCGGGATCCGAACTCCAGCTGCCTAAACCGAAGCCCGCGAGCCCGCAGCCTCCGTATCATTTCTTAGTGATACCTGGGAAACTCTTCTAGTCACTGAGAGAAAACGTTAAAAAGAACAGAACGGTAACCATTTCTGATGGCAAACAATTAGGTTTGTATCTAACTTTGCATACTTGTATCATTTTAATTTTTTAATAGTTCTTTTTCTATCGCTTTTTTCCTGACTTGTCCCTGTTCCCCACGGTCAACACAAATTGCCATTCTAACCACTTCCACAAGTAGTAAAATATTGGTGGTGCCCTAATACTTATCCTCATATTTATCTTAATATTTGTTATTTCATATTTCATTTTATATGCTGCTAGAATATAAATGTTTGTGCCATTTATAATTAATATGTGTATTCATGATCATGTGCATTGTGAATATGGCGATTTTTACACATTTCTCCATATCTCTTATGATTCAAAAGAAATATTTCTAGGTCAATTCATAAAGTTCTAGTTCATTCTGTTCTCTTTTAACGACTGAATTGTTTTCCTTTGTGTGATATATCACCACTCATTCAGCCATTCTTCCGTATTATAACCTCTATTAATAAGGCCTTGTTTTTATTTTTGTGTTTATTTTTGGTCAAAATGAACAAAAAAACCAATAATCATCTTGTACAGAAGTATTAATGAAGTGGGGCTTATGGCTGTATTCTCAAGAATGGGATTTTTTTCATAGAAAATTGGACATACTTATATCCAATAGATATTGCTAGATTGCTTTCCAAATAGGATGTAATATTTCATTCTCCCCCTAAATATTAGAGTACCTCTTTCAACTACATTTCTACCTTTACTTACATTTTAATTTTTGGATGTCTGAAAGGTACAAAATTGTATTTTGCTGAGTTTTATTTTAATTTCTCTACTAGTAAATTAAAAAAAAACTTTTGTTCTAGGAACTGTGTTTTCATAGCCCTTTGCTTTTATTTCTATTGGGTTTTTTAACACATTTTAAATTTTAGATAATTAACCTTTGGTATACTATTTGCTTGACAAATATATTTTTCTAACTCTGTTATTTGTCTATTGACTTTTGTCTCAGAAGGAGTTTTCACATAATCATATAAATTGTGGGATTCTTATTTCGTTTAGATTTTCCTGCCCCTTGACCATAGATGGTGTCTCCTTTTTTCTGTTTCTTTGTATTTAATTCTGTAATTGGTATGAAATTTGTTTTTTATGTAAAGTAATATAGATAAATCTTTTTATTTTTTCAGATAATAATGCCACTACATTTATTTAATAATCTGTGATATCCATTGCTAGACTCTTATTGATTTGTTATTCTCCCCCAGTACATAGCAATTTGGTAATGTACTGGTTTGATTGTGTTTTTACTTGCCTCCTAATTATTCTTTATTACACGATTTTATTGGCAATTTTGGTGCACCTATTCTTCTTATACCTTCCAAATTATTGTATCCAATTCTGCTCAAAGTCTATTTGGCATTCTAGTTGCATTTCTACCAAATGTATGTTAATTTAAGGAAAAATTATCGTTTGTATTTCATCATTTACTCCCACTTAAAGATCTTCCTTTTTAAAATATCTTATTTATAACTTTCAATAGAATTGTTTGGTTGTCTTCATATATCATATGTCTCATACCATTTTTATCAAATTGATCAGTATTTTATAATGTGTATAAGTGCTAAAGAAGATATATTATTGTTAAAGACAATAAGAATGAATTTTAAAGTATTTATCTTGTTTGAGACTAACGCACTATACACTTCCATCTCATTATCTCTTATTGTTACTACATCAGCATCCATAACCTGGTACATATTACACTACTATTTTAGTCTCACCAATATTTGCTTGACTTGGCTTCCCTCATCTTGAAATTTCTGACATGGTATTTAGTTATATTTTTCCAAGTATCTTCTTCACACAACATACATGAAGAATATTCTTTATGCTATTGCACATTCTCAACTCTTGTTCTTTTCTTGTTAGTTGGTAGAAGGATTCTAGTGTTACTAGCCTTGTTTCTCAGTTAGTTTTTAAATTTGCTCCAGTGCCTTAATAGCTTTCAAGGCTTCATATGAGAAACACCAGTTGTTTTTGTAGCTCTTTTTCCTCTTGGGTAATATTTTCTTTGTGTTTTAAAGGTATATGATTTACTGACTTTTGGAATTTTAATTGCGGAGCCCAGCGATGTGTATTTTCTCATCGGTGAGGTCTGCAGCTTGCTGGGAGCTATTTCAACTGTTCATTTAGCTTTTTTCTTTCCCTCGGGAAAGTTCTGTTCTACTCAAGTTCCATCATCATTTTTCCTTCATCTGTTCTTTTTTTTGCCTTTTAGAAATTTCTTTTATTTGTATATTAGGTCTTCTGTATTTATAATCCTATTTATAATCCAGATCTCTTTATTTTTTCCCTCTCCATCTTTTCCATATCCATTTTTTTCTATTATTCTTGAATTTCAAACATAACCCTTGATTTTCTAAGAGTTATTTTGATTCTTGGTGGTGATGATTCACTCCATTTCCTCTTGCTTTTAATGAACTCCTTGGAAGTCTCATTTATTAGCTGTGCATATTGGTGGGGGGGCTGTCCTGAACAGGTCCAATTTAATGGGTCTTACTCAAAGACTAGTTATCTGGATATATTGTTCTAATTTTTCTTCTGTCTGTGGTTTCATGTACCTAGGGGGACTTTGTTCCCCAAAGTCCAGTTTATCGGACCTCAGTAAGGGTCCTCAGAATCGTGTCCAGAACTTTCATTTTGAGAAGAAAGCTCGTTGGTCTTCTTGGCTTGGGATGGTCCTACATCACTGTATTGACTCTGAAATGGCCAATAGTGAAAAGGAGCACCTTAGTGTGTTTTGTTTGTTTTCTGTGTGTGTTCTCAGAATTCTTTTTGTTTCACACAGTTTTTCTAAGGCTACCGAGAGGCACATTGAGGAAGCCGGAGACCAGCCTTGGGAGTGGGCTTTACGGGCATATTTGCATGCACAGGGAAGGTCTGTAACGGAACAGTGGGGTTTTGGTCAGACTGCTGCAGTGAGATAGGGAACGAGGATGTAATCTCAGGGAATTTGTGAATTGCTCTTTCAAGATATAATGGGATTTAAATAATTTCTTAACAACCTGGGAGGTTTGACCTTTTTTATTGGCTAACGGAAAGTATACTTGAAGGATTGTTGAATTGGTAATTGGTATCTGTTGGCAACAATGTTCCCTGTAGGGTGATGGATGACAACAATCACGGGATGACTCTGATTCCAAGGGATATCTGATCATCATATAATCACTTTTTAGTAAAAGAAATTCCTATCTTTTCTCAGTATGTCTCAGATAAAAGCTTGTAAATAGTGACTAGAAAAAGCAAAATTATCTCATAACTTGTATAACATAATGAAATTGTAGTTAGACTTCACTTGCTGGCCAGTAAACCAAACTATAGGTTGTATATACATTTAGATCAACATAATTTTACTCAATTCTGATGTTTTTTATTTTTTATTTTGTACTATTGAACTCTGTGTCACCCCAGTGGGGTACATTAACCACAATTTGTTGTTCTTAGTCATTGTCTTGCATGTATGAGGCTTCAGTTTAACATTTTTTCTGAGTGCTGGATTGCTTGATAAGTCAAGTAAACAAGCAGAGCTACTTCCCAGTGGTATCAAAACTCCATTCCAGCTCTCTGGATAGACTGAATGGGTTTTAGGTACAAAACGTTTTTTTCTTCGTCTCTACAGATTCAAGAAAGATGATAGGAGCATTTTCTGCTTCATCCAGCTTCAAAGGTCCTGATCAACAGTTCTTACAGGAAGAAAACTCTTTCTAAACTTTTCAAGGTTTTTTTTTATATCTTGGAAAAGTGTGATCCTTCCTTAAAATCAAAAACTAGATATGCAGAGTCACAGTTTGCCTCTATACTTGACAACTCTAATTGTGTCTTCTAATATTAAAATAACACATTATAAAGATTTCCTTCTACTCTAACTGGAGTTTTCAAATTAACTTCTTTTAAATAAGGCTTTTAAAGTAGAGTCCTTGTAATAACAGTTGATGTTCACATAAAATCACAGTCGCCTTCAGATTTTTAAAGTAGTTACAATTTTCTCAGTTGATTTCTCTGACACAGTGCTCCCTAGGAAGAGACCTTTACCCAACCGGAGAGTGATGTGAGCCACAGAGTCCGCGAGGTCTGAATTGTAATCATCCACTGCCTAGTTGGCATTTTTGGACACTGACTTATTCTTCTAAATTTTCTTGAAATTTCTCAAGAAAAATTAATATACAGAAGAAAAATAAGTTGCAAACTGATTGTACCATGATTTCAAATTCATTTAAATACTCATAAGTAGATGATATATAAGTAATTTGTGCTTTGAGTGCTGCTTTATCTTCTCATTTGTACTTTCCCCCTTTTTCTGTACCAAGTAAGGTGCAGATTGTACAGTTCCAAGTAATCATTCACATAAGCCTTTAAAAAAAATACGTTCATTTTCTGTCCGTGTTTCAGATGGGTAGTTGGTGGACTTGAATCAATGGCAGCTAAGCCATTTCATCTTGTATTGGCTGGTAGTGTGCCAAAACTGCCAAGGGCTTCTTAGGAATAATTTATTGCTAAGAGGAGGTGGAGATTTCTACTGGGAAATATTGTTGATTTAGGATGATGTTAAAAAGTCAATGAGATGAAAAGCAGACCAAGAATTTTGACATAGTTTTATTTAGGGCATTGCTTTCACTGATTTAATTATTTGCAACATTGACTTTTTAGTTTACTTAGCTTGCATTTAGCCATTAAAATGTTTGTTTTAAGTATATGTAGGTTAGAAAAAGTTTAAATATGATGAAACCTTCTGTGGCGTTATAAGTCTGCTTGGAAACCGTGAGGCTTATAATCTCTTCCATATAAATTTAGGATTTTCACAGTTAACAAATATATCCTTGATTCTTTTGCACTTTTTTCCCTGGTAAATTCTCTGAATAGAGGAAAATATTAGATCGGTTTTCTTGTACATTGATATAAATATAATTTGGCCATGTAGCTCTGCTGATCATTCTGGCAGTATATGGTCCTAACACTACAGTTGTACCAGAGAACTGGGGCTGAACATTGCTTTTAAACTCATTTTAGTTACTGCTAGAGTAATGGGATGTGACGTAGCTAATGAAGGACCAGGAAAATAGGCTCGTTCCTATAAATATGCTAGGAAAACAGAGTAGACAGAAACACTGACATGTGGCTCTTTGTGAAAACTAAAGAAAGGCCAAAAAGAAAACAACTAAAATCATCCCCCCAATTTCACTTCATTGTCTTATTAAGTGTGTATCTGTCTTACTCCGGTTGTATAGCTACAAGCACCTTTTATGCAGATGTCTTTTGTTCTTCTCCCTTTTCTTCTATATTTTATTCCTGTTTTCTAGTTTGTAATTCTGTGTTTCCAAAGAGTAAGAATCAATCTGCATTATTCCTAGTTTGCTTTATAAATGCCATTTTTAAGCTGATCTTCCCGTTATTATTTTGAATATTGACAGGTAGATCTATCGATAAGAAATTCATTGTTGTGACAAAGTTGAGGCTTAATTATTGACTTTAACGGACTGAGGCAGACACATGAATTATTTACAATGTGAGTAATCAGGAATCATTTATACATTATGTTTGACATAGCTGGAGTTAAAACATAACAGAATAGATGAGAATGTATTAGCTTCAAATATAATAGAGGTAATGTCTTTATTTCCTAAAGGATTTTACAAATACAATAGAAAAATGATAACATAAGAAAAAAAGGGAAAAGGATCTTAGAAGGAAAAAAACAAATATATATATATACATATACATGTATATGTGTATATATATATATAGAGAGAGAGAGAGAGAGAGAGAGAGATAGAGAGAGAGAGAGAGAGAGAGAGAGAGAGAGAGAGAGAGAGAGAGAAGTGAAGAGCTGGGTACAGAAATACACACTTCCAAGTCATGCCTTCAGTGACACAGCTCCAACCAATCCTCATCTCCTAGTTACACATTTAGCTGCTTAACTCATCAATGAATGAATCCATGTTGGACATCGCACCTCCTTGATCCAATCACATTCCACACACATGAGAATTTTGGCAAGCATATTAGATCTAAATCTAGAACTCACAAAAAATATATGTATATGAATATTCAAAGCTGCACTGTTCTTTATAGCCATAAAGTAGAAATTTGTCATATACCTGTCAACAGCAGATTACGTAAACACATTTTACATCATACAATAGAATGACCTAAAACCATGAGAAGGGATATTCAGATATGTGGATGAATAGCAAAAAAGAACATCATTAAACAACATTAGCCAGAAAACAAGAATATATACTGCATAATGCTATTTATATAAATTTTAAAAGAAGTTATACTGGACTTCTGTTTCTAAGTAGAGTATACTAAGTCATATGAGGCTAACTGCTGACAAAGCCAAAAAGGTGAATAAATTACGAAAACCATATTTTTTAAATGTACCAGAAAATCATGAAATCAGAGAGTACTAGATGGACTATAATTCCACAAGGGTAAACAGTTCAGAAGTTGATGAGGACTCGTGGCAATATAATTTATCGTGGCCGTGGAGCACCTGGCAGAGGGGATGAGGAGGGAGGAGGGTGGGTCCCAATATCCCCCACAAGGGCACACTCCCAACAATCCAACTTCCTCCCGCTAAGCCCTACATTTTGAGGGTTTTCTGTACTTGGCCCTCTGAGAGCCATTCCAGATCCAAACTGTAACATATTCTCTGTTATTGAGATTAAAAATGTCAGGAAACCCTAGTGGTAAAATAGATAACGGTGAATTGACAATATGGAGATACTGACATCCTTTTGGTAAGAATACTTAGAAATTGTAAGGTGAGCTAGATTCCAAGAATCTAGGCTAGGGAGTCTAAGTCACAGGAAAAAGCAAGAAAATCACGCATTACCAAAAGAAAAAAGTAGTAGAAACAAGAACCTTGATTGAGATATTGAAACTAAAATAGTAAAGCCATCCTTTATAACAGGACTTTAAATGGCTATTACCAATATGTTCAAGAGTTTAAAGCAAAAACAAGAAAAAGTGAATGAGCAGGCAGCGATCAAGGAAGAGAGAAATGAAAACTATAAAAATAATATATTGAAATTCTAGTATGACATCTGAACTTTAATGAGATCACTGAATGGGATTAACAGAAGATTGAACTGTAGGAAGAAAGAGTGAGCGAGCATGGCAGATGACTAGAAATCACCCAGTTTGAAGGACTGAGAGCCCGGGTGCTTTTGAAACATAGTCGTCGTTATTTGTGATGTGATGTCACAAGATGTAATATGTGTAGAGTCACAGGGAAAGAGAAGAAATGAATGGAGCAATAAAATGTTTAAATAAATAAGGGCTCAAAACTTTCAGATTTTCTGAACATAGCAAACCCAGTCTATGGAACCAAGACACTCAAAACCGCAAGTAGTAAGGATACAAAAGAACACAGCCCTAGTCCTGTCAAGGCTGAGTGACTGAAAACCGAAGCTGAGGACAGACTGTTGAGATAAGCCAGAGGACAGAGTGTATGTCACATGGAGAAGGACCGTTATCCAAATTGTAGCTTATTTTTTACTGGAAATAACAGCAGTCAGAAAAAAGTACAATATTTTTAAAGTTTTAAAAAGAAAACAAAACTATCAGAATTTCATACACAATGAACGGTTGCCAAAAAACCAGAGGGTAAAATGAGAACATTTTTCAGTTTGAATTATTTTCAGAATTGAAGAGAAGCTAATGTGCCAGCTGGAAGGAGTTGATAGAGATGGGGACTTGTATCAACAAGAAGAATGAAAAGCACAGAGAAGCTGAATGTGCTGGTAAATAGGAAAGCCCATACCTGACATTTTTATTATTTTCTTCACGTGAAAATGATTTAGTACAGTTAAAATATTATCTATGAGATTTATAACACATGCCACCATGTATTACAGCATGGTAATAATTAGAATTGTGTTAAGGATATAAATTTTAAAATTTAAAGCTACTCTTTATTAATTAATTAATTAATTAATTTTACAGTGCTGGGAATTGAACCCAGGCTCTTGCTCGTGCTAAGCAAATAAACGCTCTACTACTGAGCTACATCATCAGCCCGCTACAACTATCATTTAAAAAATTATACAAAAGGCATAAAGTTAACCAGGAGAAATAAAATAATGTGCCGTCCACTTTCCAGCGTTCATTATCTCGTCTTTTTGGGATAGGTGTCCTAACAGGTGTAAGGTAATGTCTCCAGGTAGTTTTAACTTGCATTTACCTCATGATTAGTGACATGGAGCAGTTTTTCATATGCAGGCTGGGCATTTGTATTTCTTCTTTTGAGAAGTGTCTGTTCATACAAGTTCCCCAGTTCGAATTGGATTATTTGTTTTCCATTCCATAGATTGTCTCTCCTTTCTATATTATGTTTGGTGCAACACTATGTGTTTATTTTTACTTTTGTTGACTCTGTTTTCGGTGTCAAATTTAATAAAATTACTTACCCAGAATAATGTCAAGGAGCTTTTTCCTTGTTTCCTTCTGTTAGATTTATAGTTTCAGTTCTTATATTTAAGACTCTAATCCACTGGAAGTTGATTTCTGAGCATGGGATGACATAGGTTTAATTTCACTCTTGTCCCTTGCACTCTCTTGGTAGGAATTTGTATTAGTACAGCCATTATAGAAAGCATTAGGGAACCTCCACAAAAAATTGAAATGGAGCTACCATATGATTCAGCAACACCAATACTGCATGTATAGCTAAAGAATATGAAATCCATTTGTCAAAAAGATGTCTACAGTCCCGCTGTCATTACAGAGTTATTCACAAGAGCTGAGCTATAGAAGCAGTGCCTATCAGTGGATGAGGGGTAAAGAAAATGTGGTTATAAATACACAATGGCATGTTACTCACCCTTAACAAATAGGGACTTCCTGTAATTTGTAACACTGTGAATGAACCTGGAAGACTTTATGCTAAGTGAAATAAGCCAAGTGCAGACAGACGAATCTTGTATAACCTTGCTTACATGTGGAATCTGACAAGTTCACTCACAGACACAGAGAATTGGATGGTGGTCAGTCAGGAGCTACAGCAGTGTATATGGTGAGGAATTGTGGAAATGTTGGTCAAAAGATACAAAAGACAGGAAGAATAAGTTCAGAAGGTATATTTTATAATGTGGTGACTTGGTGGTTCTAGTAAATACATAATAATATATTGAAAACTGCTGAGAACAAAGTTGCATTTAAATGTTTTTTACCACAAAGAAAGTTATTTTGAGATGATGATATGTTCATTAGTTTGATTTAGCCATTATAGGATATATATGTATATATCAAAATATCTGCTTGTACATCATGAATGCCTATCATCTGTGCTTGTGAAAGGAAGGAGGATAAAGTGGATTATAATAGGATCAGGTTCTCCCTGCTCCCAAAGGATATATACTGTCTATGGTAGCAGAATTTAGAATAGGTTAATTTTAGTAAAATGATGGGAAAATGTGTAACATGAGAACAGTAATTATTACAAAGAGATTATAGCTATGTTAATATCATACAAAGTAAACTTCAAGACAAAGATTATTCTCTGTAAAGGAGAAATATTTCCTAATGGCAATTAATATACCAAATAACTATTGTACATATGGATGTACCTGAATAACTAAGCTTAAGATACATGAAGCAAAAGTTGCCAGAAGAAAGAATACATAGACTTTCAGTCATATTTAATATTTTTAACATTCTTTCTCAACAATTGGCAGAGACATTAGACTAAATAAAATCAACATTGATAAATATGTTTAAGACTTGAAAACACTATCTCTGAAGTTGATGTAATTTAAATTTGTATATAATATTCCCAACATCTGCAGAACACAACCTGTTCTTAGGGACATAGGGAGGACTCACCAAAGTAGACTACATACTAGTCCAAAAAAATTTTTCAGTGAATTGCAAAAGAAATATTTTCCAGAGTTGTTTTCTCAGCCCATAGTATGTCTAATAGCATCTGAAAATTAGATGTTTAGGAAATAAAACCATTTTAAAATAACTGTGAGTCAAAGGCGAAATCTCTGGAAAAATTAGAAAAATTATTTAATCTGAATAAAATTAAAACACAGACATTACAATTTGTAGGATGCAGCTAGAGCATTATTTGAGAACAAATGAACACTTTTAAAAAAGACATGCTAAAATTAATGAGCTAAGTTTTCACATTAAGAAGATTGAAGGAGAGAATAACTTAAAACCAAAGTAAATTGAAAAAAGAAAATAATAAACACAAGAAATGAAATTAAAGAAAGAAAAAAAGTAAAGGTAAAAACTAGAATTTGGGTTTTTATGATTAATCAAATTGATACACTCAGCAAGACTGAGCAAAGAAAAAGTAAAATATAAATTATCACTTGAGTGAAAGAGAAGATAATGTATATATTCTAAAGCTATTAAGAGGAATATAAGGGACTGTATTATGAACAATGAGCAACTTTAGGAACTTAGGAGTAAATGCTACAATTTAGATGAAAAATATTTCCTTAAACATCACAATTTAGTAAAATCCACATAAAAAGATATAAAAGACGTGAGCACTCCAGTATCTGGTAAACAAACTCCATTTGTAACTCAGATCCTTTCTGAGAGAAAACTCCCAAGTCACCATGACTTCACTGGTGAAATCGGTCAAACACTTACAGAAGAAAAAATGCCAATCTTATCCTAATTTTCCTAAAATGTAAGAGAAATTAACATTTCACAATTGATTTTGCAAAGACATCATGATTGCATAATCAGACAATAGAAGAGAGTACATCCAGTATGTCTTTTAAACAGAGAAAAAATTTAACAGAACATTGACAAATCAATTTAATTATATATACGGGGATAATGTAAGCATTTGGAATTCCTCCCAGGATTGCAAGAATGCTTAACGTTCTAACGCTAATCATGCATTGCGCCATATTAGCCACAGGAATGAGGGAACTTTATGATCAACTCAATGGATGCAGAATAAACATTTAGAAATGCAATACCTACTCATAATGAAAAATATCAGAAAAATGGAAATAGAGAATGTATTTAATATCATAATGTGCATCTATGAACAATCTACAGCAAATGTTACTCTGGGTGGTGAAATTTTGAATATGTTCAAGCTAAGAATGGGAACAGGCAAAAATGTTTGTTTTCTGTTCAACATTGTACTGGAGGTAGTAATGTATTTAAAAGATATGAAAATGAAGTGAAAGGTATAACAATTCAAATGGAGAAGTACCCCTGTCTTTATTAACAGAAGACATGTGTGTGGAGAAAAGCTAAAATGCCACTACTGGAAATAAGTAAATAGAGAAATGTCATATGATATAACTCCAGTTTTACACACATCTATTTCTATATGTATGCAGAAACAAAATAAATTTTAGATATATTCTTTTTAAAAATATGCCCTATATATAAAGTACTAAGGAATATTTAATAAATATATACAACATTCCTACAGAAAAATACTACAAAGTTTTACTTAAAGAAGATCTTAAATCCATGCTCAATCCATGGATTAAGTAAATTTTATTAAAATATCAGTTCCCCTAAAAATGATACATAAATCAATGCAATCTCAGTTGGAATCCTAGAAAACTTTTTTTGGAGGGAGAAGTAGAATTTGATGATCTAATACTAAATTTATTTGAAAATGTGCAGGCCTTTGGATAGACAAAACTTCTAGAAGGGAACAGTGTTGGGGAACTGTATTCCCTAGTTTGAAGATTTAATGTAATTCTGTTATAATCCAGATAGCTGTAGTTGCATAAGGACAAACAGATCAATATATCAAAATCGTGTCTAAAATTAGACCAACATATAATGGCTAGTTGATTTTTAATGTATGTACCAAGGCACTCATTGAGGAAATTCTGTACAACAAAAGTTTTCTGAACAACTGGATACATCAATATATCTATGTGACAAATGAACTTCAGCTCTTATTTTCCCTAGATAAGTCATCCAAATTTTAAATGCGAGAACATACAACTTTTAGATTCTGTTTTTAAAGACAAGGTCTTACTATGTGGTTCAAGCTGGCCTTGAATTCACTATGTAGCCCACACTGGTCTCGGACTTGCAGCAATCCTTCTGCCTCAACCTCCTAGGTACCGGGATTACAGGCATGGGCCGCCACGCCTGGCTAAGAATATAAAACTTCTAATAGAAAACTAAACAGTCCTTCTCACAAAGCTCAAACCATAAACAAAAAAAACTAATAAATTGGATTTTGTAAATATGTAAACATTTGCTCTTTGAATGACAGCATTAAGAAAATGAAATAGCATGCCACACGGTGGGAAAAATATTCCTTACTGAAAAGTTCTACTAAAACATATTTGGTAAAAGATTGTATCCAGAATACAATAAAGACTCAACATCCAATTCAAAATAGGGAAAAAGTTTGAATAGCTAGTTCTCAAATAAAGACAAACATAATCAACATGCTCAAAATTATGCGTCTTCAGGAAAAAAATTAAAATCACACCGTCCTATGTGGATAAAATATTTGCTATTAAGAAGACTATTAATGAACTGTTGGTGAGATTGTAGAGAAACTGGAATTCTCATACTTTGCTGATGGGAGTATTAAATGGTAAAAGCACTTTGGATATTCCAAAATATTAGTAACTTTATCCGAATAAAAGTTTATTTAGTATCCATATAAATTCCAGTCTCGATGTTGCTGGGAGAGAGAAGGCCGTCTGTATGGCTATGCAGGAATCCAGGATCTTTTCATTTGGTGGATCAGTGCTGCTGGGCCTCTTGCTTATTCAGCTAGGAAGAGCAAAGGAGAATATGGAGGCTGTTGTAGAAGGAGCTTTACAGCACAGATCTGGAGTAAGTGTGCACCACAGCTGCCTGCACTATAGGAGCCAGGCCTCAGCCGCTTGCTTGACAGAACACTGGGAAGCATCCTCTAGGTGTGTGCAGGAGCAAAAGGAAAAGCGCTTGATGAGTGGCTGCCCGATACCTTATTCATACTGCTAGTCAGTGATGGACGGATGTGGGAGGCCCTCTCGGTCATTTATATAATATGGAGTTTCTGAGTGTTTAATTGCTAGTTCCAGTAGTAGATGCATGTTACCTTGAACAATAAATTAAAATATAGTGTGGGTTAAATGCATGGATTTAGAATCAGAGTTACTCAAATCTCAATTTCTATGCTGAGCCTCTAATGAAACCACTTTGTGCAGTGGTGCTTATAAAATAGGAAGACTTTGATATATTTTCCAGTTCTTAGAGACTGAGGTTTTACTCTTATAAAATAGAAACGATGACACCTTCTCTAATTTATGCTGGCATTACCCTATTTAGTACCTCCGAATTATCTGAACTATGATAAATAAATTGTTTTCTGTCTTAGCTAACAAAAGAGTATTGATCCATGTGATACTCCCTTAAACTCAGATTTTCGAAGACAG
Source organism: Hystrix cristata (assembly GCA_004026905.1). NCBI lineage: Eukaryota > Metazoa > Chordata > Mammalia > Rodentia > Hystricidae > Hystrix > Hystrix cristata. The sequence continues at coordinate 5,048 of PVJO010001811.1, read as the reverse complement.
AACTGTTGTTGAATATGTCTCACTGTTTTGTGTGTGTGTGTGTGTGTGTGTGTGTGTGTGTGTGTATGTGTAGTCTGGAGATACCTATAATTAGTTGAAAACATGAATACTTAAGATTTACTTGTTTTCTATGAGGAAATTTCCACTTCATTGCACTCTTCCTAAAAGCATTCAAATGAAGATCGAGACTATGCCTGGATTCTCATCGCTTTGTTCTTGTCTCTCATCTTTCTAGCCTAAGATCAAAGTCTGCTCTATCAAAGGGATTCATATCTCCCTTGATGTCAGGTTAAAAAATTTATTGGCGCATGGTTCCAGTGAACACTATTTTCATTCTCTAGAAAGGAACGGACTAATTTCTTAAAATCCCATATGGAGCAAGGATCCTCTATGAGTGCCCAGACATCTTTGCTTCGGTGGCCTAAATGACATTAGCATTCTGATAACTTCAATTTCACCTTTCTTGCATAGGTATTTCTAAAATAGAAATAATTATTAATCATAAACTAAATTCGAGACCCACAATTGAAATGGATTTCATAGTATCTGAACAGAGACCTTTTTCTAAAAGATGCCTTAATTTATAAATATTTTCTTTTGTAACATTATGTTAGCTATTGTTTAAATTGGTTTTTGAGCCAGATGTATCTAAATAGTTCCTTATCCCCTAAATCAATTGCTTTCCTTCCAGGCATGCTTTATCCAGTGCCTTGTCTTTCTGTTTACGTAAAACCTAATACTTGCCAGGTGTGGTGCCTCATGCTTGTAATCCCAGCACTTGGGAGGCTGAGGCAGCAGAGAGGATTGCTGGGAGTTCGAGACCAGTCTGGGCTACATAGTGATTTCAAGGCCAGCCTGAACTGCATAGCGATACCCTGTCTCAAAACAAACAAACAAACAAGAAAAAACAATAAACCTAACACTATATGAAGCCAAGTGGGTTGGGGGCGTGTCTGTAATCTCAGCATTCTGGATGCTGAGGGAGGAAGTTCTCCAGTAGTCCCAGGCCAACCTGAATTAAATAGCAAGATTCTGTCTCAGAAAACCAAAATAAAGAATTAGTTAATTAATTTGAGACTTGAAAAATATTCTAGAATTTGGGGGCATAAACCACCCCTCTAATTTTAGTTTGATTGCCAAAGGAAGCAGTAAGACATGATTACTGGAGATTGTGGCTTTCAGCTGTAAACACAGGCCGCATGCGTCTATTTCCAGAATGTATTTATAATTTACGTCAATAAAAGCCGTAATCTCACTTCCTCAAGGTATATTCCTTTGCTCTATATACTTTGAGATTTGTTGAACAAATCTTTTTTAAATCCATAAATTATATTAGTTTTTTAAATATTTGTTTAAATTGTTCATTTTTATGTTGATGTTCATCCTCTGCTTCTGTTTCTGAGTTAGCAAATTCTTTGTCACTTCACGCTGGCTGTGTGTGGCAACTCTCATACTTCACTTACCTCGGTGTTTCAGGCACTATTTTAAATACTGTTCCTGAAATACAATGGTAAATGCTGTACAAGGTCTCTCAGGACAGGAAACTTTTTCTGATATTTTTAAATTAGGTCTGTCTTAATGCACAACATTTCTGGTCCTTATCAACTGCTCTATCACCAAGATCCATGTTCCAAGTAGTAGTTTAAAGATTCTCACTTTCCACCCACTCTGTTCCAATTGATTCAGAGCACTGAATTCCATAGCTATGTCACTTTGTTTCCAGTATCACATAATATTTTAATATCTCACTAACAGTAGCCTTGAGTCCACATTCTATACAATAACAAGGAATCAAAATCCATAAGAACTTCTGAGCATTTCTGGTGAGTGTGAATTCCACAAATTTATACTGGCTGCTGCTGGTGATTTTAGATCAGCCATCGTCCTTGCTTCCTTTATTGCCAGGAGTGTGGTTACATGTATCTGTCTTAGTGTTCTGCCTTCTGTTTGGTCTAAAATATGTTCAGATGCTACATTAATTCATAAAATACATGCTTTCAAGCTTATAAAACTTTTTTAAGATTTAGAGAAACTGGAATGCAAAAATGGAAACTTATAACTGAATATCAGATGTCGCTGCTCCTTGGATCTATTCATAATACTCATTTGTGAAGAATTCCTATTGGCCATTGGTGTGTGAGCCTCAAAAACTACCATGAGAGAGAGGGAGTTAGATGGACAAAATGGCAAGGATCTTGTTCCATAAAATGTTCCTTTCCTGCCCCAACTTTATTACTTTTTCTAAAATTTTCAGCATACTGTTAGAATGACAATAAACAGAGGTTGCTGATATGGTTTGAGCACTGTGTTATGCACTTTAAATTATGTAGCCACCTCTACTGTGAGACTTTTGGGGTAGACCTGTAGAATGCAAACACAAGCATTGCCTGAATCCATCCATTATGATGGTTTCTATTGTTAAGACCAGTTTTAGTTTTTTTATTCCTGGAAATTACTGTAACCCTCCAAACAAGGTTATTTCGCATAGCTTTTCTTTCTGAGGCCACTAAAGAAAAAGCCAAAAAAATGATTTTTTATCATAATCTGTGTTCATATTAAAGATAATCTTGTATGTCTTTAGATGAAATATTGCATTGCTTATTTATTAAGGATTTTATACAGGCAGTCATTATTCCTGGAAATAAAATAACTTAAAATCGCAGACTTCTTACAGATTCTGTAATCCAGTGGGAATTGTAAATTCTTCATTAATAAGTCACACAAATAAATATTTGATATGTTATAAAGGAAAAGTATTAGATGGCACAGAAGTAAATAATGGTGAGTTGGAGCGAGTCAGAAAGGTCAGGAAAAGCGTTAATCTCTGTGCAAAGTACTTCATAAGATTAAATTCTCTGGGTCATGGCTGCCTTAATACACTCTGATTACGTAGTTGTACACGGCTTGTACATATGCTTACATGTATTAATTATGTAGTCTTAGAAAAACAGAGTGATGATGTACCAACTCGCCATGATGAATGTAATCATTATGTACTGCAGATAAACACATAAAAATCTAAAAAAGAAAAAAACAGAGCTCATCACAAATGAAAATCATTCCTTTTACTTCAGAACCTTTTAAATAATCAGAAATATTCGTGAAGTCTGGAGAAGGGACGTTTGGTCAGTAAATAATGTTTTTCTTTTCCCCTCGTGTTTCACATGCGACTGATGGGTAACATCAAAACCAGGCAACTGCAGCTTTATTGCTAATACAACCTTGATTTGATGATATAACTTACTTGGTATCAAGTTGAACTTCCTAATACTCCACTCTGGTACTGACTTACCTACCCAGTCAGAGCTGGAAGATGCAGGGCCCGTGCATGCGGGTAGAGCTCCTGGTCATTGGCTGGTCACAGTGGGGAGCAAGAGAGAATGGTCTCTTAGGAACCAAAACAGGGAAGCTCGTGTGTGAAGTGCGGGGAGAAAGGCAGGCATGTTCTCTAGTGCAGTCCTATCAGAAATAGTCTTGGAGAATAGTCCCCTGTCCAGTTAGCCGTCTTCTTTTTGTCCTCGTAACCCGTTTGGAGTTAGCAGTCATCTGTGTGGCTCCCCAGAGTCAAGTCTGGCCTCAGTGGAGGGACAGATTGTTCATCCCCGGCCAGTTCTACTTTCTATTCATGAAGCTGAGAGTAGCTGTGCTCCTCTGTGTGTCTGGTGGGAAGTTTAGTATTTACTCTAGAGCTGCACTGTCCAGTACAGTAACCATGAGCCCCACGGGGCTATTTAAATTTTAATGTTTTAAATAAAAATCCAGGTTCTCAGTGACACAGTGCATATTACAGTGCTCTGTAGCTGGCAGATCACTCTAGACTAGGCCAGAATAGAATGCATTTGCATTGTCACACAACCATCTATTGGACTGCGCTAACCTTGAGGTCATCATAATATTTTAGGATAGCTCTTTGTTGGACTTTAAAATCTTGCTGTACTGCAAGCCAAAACCCACTCACTTTATTTCTCATCACAAATTACACCTGGTCACATATCCAACAGCTTTCCCTAGAAATTATACAATTGTAATATCTAACAAAGATGATCCAAACAGTGTGAGTTTGATAAATTATTTTTAATGTTATAATAAACGCCCAGAGCCACAGAGAAATTCTGTCTACACATGAAGGCCAGAGAAATTAAATTATGAATTTCCCTTCCCTCAATTTCTGGTTTGTTTCAACCACAGGGGTCCCTCAGAGGCTTGTGTAGATGAAGGCTCCTTGGTGGGTGTGTGGGGCACTGTCTCCTGCTCATTGTCAAGTGAAGACCAAGAAGTGACCTGGGTGACCACCTTTTCCACGCTCCTTCTGCACAGTTTGCAGACCGTCAGTAGCATTCACCTCTTCGGGAGCAGTGGGAATGTTTTCTTAGGCTTCATGTTTCTCTAAAGGAGAGTGATCTGCCTTGGTCTTTGTCCCCCTGCTGTTTTCTCACTGTGATGGAGGCTCAAACAAGGATTAGACAGCTTTGTCTGCTTCTTCAATTGATTCCTTTTTTCTTCTACCTCGTGAAGCACAGTTACTGTTTGCTGCATCTGAGCCCCTTTTTTCTTTTTGAATTTGGCCCAGAAAATGACTTTTCTAGCATAGTCTTCTGAATTTTTTATAATAAGGAACTCCTGTAGTGAGAGATATAAAATCATTCACTTTTGAATCTACAGAAAGCATCTAATACTGATACAAATTTTATTTGTCTTAACCGCCTTGACTTGGAAAATACCACCTCAGAGGTATTTTGTCTTTAGCACACCAGCTTATTTAGGCCTCTCTAGGCCTCCTCGTTTTCCTCATGGGGTTTCCCTTCGTGTATCTCTTCAGATTGTTCCTACTTTTAGAGTCATAGCTCTACACACATGTATTGAACACGTCACTTCAGGGCAGTCATGTACTGTACATGTACTGTTCTGCTCTCTAGAGGCAGAATAAAACAGAAAGTCTTGCTTTGAAGTGTTTACCCATTTTCCAGGTGTGCTACTACTGTGGCTGCTTTCAGGTTTCTGATGGGACGTGACTGTGTGCAGATTTAGCAATACCTGTGTGTCTCGTA
>PVJO010001810.1:145871-159942 GCA_004026905.1 Hystrix cristata | reverse complement strand
TTTTTTTTGAGACACAGTCTTGCCATGTAGTTAAAGTTGGTTTTGAACTCTCTGGGTAGCCCAGGCTGGCCTCAAACTCATGGCAATCCTGCTGCATCTTTCCAAGTGCTGGGATTACAGACATGGCATTTGGTCTTGCTTATACCCTATAATATAGATATTATTATTGTTGCTGTTAGTGTTATGGTTGTCGTTTGTTTTCATTTTAGGAAATGGAGGCACAAAAAGTGCAAAAAATGACCCTTTATCACAGAGTTTAAATAGCAGCACAGGATTAGCAAGTTAGACAGCAAGAGCCAACACCCTCACTTTTTTTGTTTTTGTTTTTTGTTTTTTGTTTTTTGAGACAGGGTCTCCCTAGGCAATTCAGTTGTCCTTGAATTTGCTAAGTAGCCCAGGGTCACTGACTGTGATCCTCCTGCCTCAGCCTCCCAAGTGCTGGGATACAGACATGTGCTACCATACCCAGCACAATCTTTTTTTTTTAGGGTGCTGGGGATCAAATCCTCAATTTCTGTTTAAAAAATTTTTTTTGAGGCAGGGTCTGGCTGTACAGCCCAGGCCGGCCTCAAACTCACTGAGATCCTTCTGCCTCAGCCTCCCAAGTGCTGGGATTACAGGCATGGGCTACCATGCTCAGGTAAACCTACAATCTTAACCACTAGGCTACACTTCAGATGATAAAAGCAGGAAGAATGGGAGACTGTGAGGGCAGTAGGGACAGAAGCAGAGCCCTAGGGCTAGACCAGGATGTGGGCATTCACTCATCCAATCATTTAAATTTTTTTTTTTTCCAATCATTTCAATTTAAACCCAGGGCCGTAATACTCCAGTGGATTCCCAGACTCCCTTGCATCCAGGACTGGCTGTGGGCCTCCTCCACTGTGATAGGATGTATAGGAACATTTCCTTAGCATCTGGAAAAGGAGAATTTGGGAAAGTTTTACATTTTAAAAGGGGGGAGAGCCTGGGCAGGTGATGCATACCTGTAATCCCAGCACTTGGCAGGCTGAGGCAGGAGGATTGCTATGAGATTGAGGTCAATCTGGGTTACATAGTGAGACACTGCCTCGGAAAACACCAAAAAAAAGGTGGGGGAGAAGGATACGACACTTCTCCTTATGTTTGTTCATTGCTCTGCTTCCTGCATTTGAACTTGACTGTGAGTTGATGTGATGCTTTAGCCATGGCAGCCATCTGGTGACCATGAGGCTGCGGCTCTGGTTAGAAAGGCAATATGCTGAAGATGGCACAATCTTATCCTCGGACACACACTGAGCTAACTACCTCTAGGAATGTTATATGAGATAATAAAAGCCTTTGTTGTTTATGTGTCTGTGGAGAGGCAGTAAAGCATAACACTTAAGAACATGAGTTTGTAGGCTGGGGTTTGTAATTTGTTCAGTGCCTCTATTTTTTCATCCATAAAGGGAATAATAAAAGAGCTATCTCAGGGTTGGGAATTTAGCTCAGTGGTAGAGCACTTGCCCAGTAGCCACAAAGTCCCGAGTTCGATTTCCCAGTACAAAAAAAAAAAAAAAAACTAGATCAACTACGTCTGGTTCTTTTTTTTTTTTTTTTTTTAGGCGCTGACCACTGAGCAAAATCCTCAACCCTGAACTATGTCTAGTTCTAAAGAATTTATGTTCAGAAAGTAAAATGTCGGGGCTGGGGATTTAGCTCAGTGGTTACAGTGCTTGCCTTGCAAGCACAAGGCCCTGAGTTCGATCCCCAGCACCCTCCCCCCCCAAAAAAAGAAAAAAAGAAAGTAAAATGTCTGTGAGTTCTGGGTTGTACCATTTATTTATTTATTTTTTTGGTACTGGGGATCGAACTCAGGGCCTTGTGCTTGGTAGGCAAGCACTTTAACCACTGAACTAAATCCCCAGTCCCACCATTTTATATTTATGTTTGTTTTTTTGAGGTAGGGTATGTGATTCAGCCTGGCCTTGAACTTACTATATAGCCCAGGCTGGCCTTGAACTCACTATGTAGTCCAGGCTGGTCTTGACGGATCCTCCTGCATCAGCCTCTCAAGAGCTGAGATTACAGGCTTAAGATATCATACCAGGTTGATTCAGTATTAATACCTAATACATACACAGTTCATTAAAAATTCCCTCCCACCGCTGGGGATTTAGCTCGGTGGTTAGAGTGCCTGCCTTGCAAGCAGAAGGCCCTGAGTTCGATTCCCAGCACCAAAAAACAAAACAAAAAAATAAAAATTCCCTCCTACCAAAACAACAAAAAATTCCTCCCTCAATTTTTTAAAAATTTTATTTTAATGGTATTTTAGATGTACATAGTGAAAACAATCATCATAGGGGATCTGTACCTGTACATGATATGTCTTGTTGCTTCCCAAATTCTTTTTATTTTAAAAGATACTCTGGGTCTAACCAAATTGCATTACTGCATTTGGTTTTCATTTATTTTATGCTGTGATATTTTTAAGAGTCCGGGCTAGTTTTTGTTTTGTAGACTGTCCTATATTCTGACTTTCTATGGTTAGATTCAGGGTAGCTATTGCTTTCTTTCTTTCTTTTTTTTTTTTTTGTAAGAACAGTATAGAGGCAGTATTATGCTTTCCCTATTGCTTTGTATTGGGAAACACATGACAGTTTGACCCATTATCAGTGACTGTAAATTCGATCATCACTTGGTTAAAGTGCTGTCAGCCAAACCTCTCCCTTGTAAAGCAAGTTGTTCCCAGTTGTAAACCATAAATACTCCGAGAGATGATACTCAAGAGTGATTGTACGGGTGCCCAATAGCCTTTCACCGAGTGCCTTGGGCTCTAAGGACCAGTTTCAGGGCTTGTGACTCCGTGCCTCAGTTTTCTCATCTGAAAAATGACAACGATGATCACGGTCCCTAAAAGGTGCTCGGCATACAAAACACTCCATAGATGTTAGATACTACCGGACGACGACAAGCATGAAAAAAACAGAGCAGGGCGAGGACTGAATCCCAGCTCTCCGGAGCTCGCAAGGGCCCCCGATGGCGAGTGCGAGAGCAGTCCGCGGGTCCCACGTGGCCACGCCCTCCGCCGCCGAAGCCCCGCCGCGGCGCGGCAACCCTCGCCTGGCCTCGCAAGGCCCCCTGGGACCCGCGGTGCTGGGCGTGGCCGCCGGACTGCAAATCCCAGAGGCCCCCGCGCCTGGGCTTCAGCGGTGCCGCCTCAGCCGCTCAGAGCGACGGCCGCGGCCGCGGCTGAGTCGGTGGTGCCGGCGGCTGCGAGTCGAGCGGCGAGTTTCCGATTTAAAGCTGAGCTGTGAGGAAAATGGCGGCGGGCGGTGAGTGCAGATAAAGGAGGCGGCGGCGGCGGGCGAGGGGGTGGAGTGCGAGGCGGAGGGAAGAGGGCGAGGCGCCGGGGCTGCCGCGAGCCGGCGGCTTCGGCTCCGGAGAGGCGCGGAGGGGCGCGCCGGGCAGGGGGCGCGCCGAGGTAGTTTCGGGGTGTCCGGGCCGAGCTCATTCTCCTCAGCCTTTGGGCAGTCCGCGGCGGGTTGGGGAACCCAGGCTGGGTGGCAGCGGGCTTCGGGGTCCGGGAGGAGATCCCCGCGCGGAGGGGTCATCCGCGGAGTTTGAGGGCACCGCAGGGGCCCGCTTTGCCCTCGGACCCTTAAAGTTTTGTCTCCTGCCTGCCTTCCGCACCCCGGGGCCGCTCGTGGCGACTCCCGGCGCCCTCTCCGCCGCCGCCGGCTCCTCCGCAGCGCCTCGGAAGGACGGGGCAGAGCCGGCGGACCCCCGCCCAGCGACCGCCGGCCGCAGGCAGACGCGGGCTGGATGCAGCTGGGGTCCCTTCTGCGCTCGGGCATTTAAACAGGACTCTTAACGCGAACGGTCCTGTGCAATTTCCATTTTGGGTTCGGGTAGGCTCTCGGCAGTTTTCTCAGTCGAAAGTCATCCTACTGCCTCTGGAGTGAGGGCTGGGCAATGGCAGATGAGAAGTTAGGGGATTGAATTTGAGGTTTGGCCCTGTTGATTTTTACTGTTTGTTATTAGTTTTTGCCTTTCGCATCGCCAGTTTTATTCGTTCGTTGATTGAGTTTGTAATCATTTAGATGACTTGCATATGCCTTAAGAAAAACAAGCCATGAGTCGTCGGAGGAGGCTTAGTTGCTTCTTAGGTAGTTTGAGGGCATCGAGGGTGAAGAATTGAACCAAAAGAGCAGCTGTGAGAGGCGCAGAGCATCTCGAAATCTCACTAGCATGAGTGGTTCAGGATTCACAGATGGAATGACACGAAAGGTAGGAGATCCTCTCGAAGTTGAAACTTTTCTCCTCCCAAATGCGAAGACTTCCTTTCTGCAGTTCTTGAGTAAGCACTTCAAAGGCAACCTGTTTTTGTTATAAAGCTTGTACCGTAAAGAAACAGGAAGGCGAGTACCAGCTGTCTTGCTGCAGTGGTTTTAACTAGAGTTGAATGAGATGAGAGAGAGTGGTAGTGTTGACTAAGGATTGCAGCCGCCCTTGATTTAAATGGTTGCGCTCAGATCCAACTAACTGATCTGGCTGCAGGAAAGCTTCAGTATTTGTTGCGGCAGGTTATTTGAAAGATGATTGGGGACAGGGTGGAGGAAATCATAGATCTTCGGAGAATGCTGCATAAACTGAAGTGTTAATGCAAACCTATAAGTTTGTGAACTGTTCTTTAAAAAATGTAAAATTACTAAACCGGGCATGGTGTCACATGCCTGTAATCCCAGCCCTAGGGAGGCAGAGACGGGAGAGTGTCTGAGAGTTCGAGGCCACCTGGGCTACTTACTGAGTTCAAGGCCAGCCTTTTTTTTTGTAGTCTTGTTAGGCGACCACTCTACCCCTTGAGCTAAATCTCCACCCCTCAAGGCTAGCCTGAATTGCATAGTGAGACCCTGTCTCAAAAAAAAACCCCCAAACCCCCCACTGTTTGTTTGTTTATTTATTTATTGGTACTGGGGATCGAACTCAGGGCCTTGTGCTTGTGAGATAAGCACTCTAACCACTGAGCTAAATCCCCAGCCCCACTTATTTAGAATAGATTCTGCATATGATACCCAACAGAAAAGGTACAACAACATTGAAAAATGAGTCTCTTCTTTTCAAACCCTCTAATTCCTCTGGGAGCCAATGACTATTACCATTTTCTAGAATATCTTTTGCTTTTAGACTAATTAAAGAGTTTCAGTTGAAACACATTCCTGTAGGAGGATACTCAATGCAGGAAAATAAAACGAACAGAAAAAAGGGGAAATGTGGAAACCCTGTTTTTTTTTAATATGGTTTTAAAAAATGTTGATAATCTATTAGAAAGGTTTTTGTGAATTTACTGGTTATGTTGCTTTATATACTAATGTCCTTAAATAATAAGGGTCTGTAGGATAAAGAATCCTGCCAGGGTTCATTGTTTGTGTGTAAGATGAAGCCTCTGTAGCATGTGAAGTGATATTGAGCTCTGTAGCTCTTGTCACTGGTGGTTGCTTCAGGTTCTGCGTTTAAATGAGTAGTAATCTAAATGCCTGTGATCCTAAATTATAGGGTATTTTATATATTGATAGGAATGACTTAATTGTTTCCTCAGCATTAAAAGACAAAGGAATATGCCAGCTTTTGGCATTTGTACTTTTTTTTTTGAGAAAGTCTCACTGTTCAAGCTGATCTTGAACTCACCATGTAGCCCAGACTGGGCTGGAATTTGTGCAGAGGTCCTTCTCCCTCAGCCTCCCAAGTGCTGGAATTACAGGTGTGTGCCACCGGAAGTACATTTTGAGTTAGAGATTGTGTACTAAGTGGGAGGCTGTCATTGTTTCTAGAGCAGTTATAAGAAATGTTTCCTGTAAGGCTCTGAGTTCGATCCCCAGCACCCCCCCAAAAAAGAGATATTTCTACCTGAAAGTTTCCCTAAACTACACAGGCTTTGAAAATATGAACTTGTATATAATCAACAGGATTTCCATTGTTAATAAGTTTTAAAATTTTGGGGTGGGTGGGTGGGAGACAATAAAGGGCTTTGTGCATGCTAGGTGAGCACTCTCAGTTAAGCACCCTACCACTGAGCTATATCCTCATTTCTCTTTGAGATTTGTGGCAGGGTCTTGCTTGAGTTGCCGTAGCTGGTTTTAAGTTTGATCTTCCTGCCTCAGCCTCCCAAATAGCTGGGATTCCCCTGTGCCTGGCAAAAATGGTTTTAAAATTTTTTTTTTTGGTGCTGGGATTGAACTCAGGGCCTTGTGCTTGCAAGGCAAGCACTCTAACCACTGAGCTAAATCCTCAGCAAAAAAGGTTTTAAAAATTTACACAGTTTATTTATTTATTTATTTATTTATTTATTTATTTTTGTGGTGCCGGGGATCGAACTCAGGCCCTTGTGCTTGCAAGGCAAGCACTCTAATCACTGAGCTAAATCCCCAGCCCCTACACAGTTTATTTTTATTTTATTTTATTTTTGGTACTGGGGAATCGAACTCAGGGCTTTGCGCTTGCTGGGCAAGTGCTGTAACCACTGAGCTAAATCCCCAGCCCACAACAGTTGATTTTATTTATTTATTTATTTGGTACTGGGGATAAGCTCAGGGCCTCGTGCTTGTTGGGCAAGCACTCTAACCACTGAGCTAAATACCCAACTCCCAACAGTTTATTATAACAGTGATATCAAAAGTGGATTATTGGAGATTATATTAAATTTAATATGTATTTATAGCAATAAGTATATTTATGGTAATATGTATATTATGTATATATATAATATATATTTAAAGTATATATTTCAATGTAGATAAATCTTGGGTACTGGGTATTGAACCCAGGGACTTGATGCCAAGCATGTGCTGTACTATTGAACTATACCCACAGCCAACTTTAATATATATTTGTGTATATTCAGTACTGGGGATTGAACCTAGGGCCTTTGCACCCAGCCACATCCCTAGCCCTTTTTACTTTTTGAGGCAAGGTCTTGCTAAATTCCCCATGTGAAACTCAAATCTCTGATCTTACTGCCTCACCCTCCCTCAACTGGTGGGAATTATAGGTGTGTGCCACCTTGCCAGGATAATTTTGTGATATTTTGAAAATGGATATACTGAATATTTCCCGTTTTATAAAGCACCCCCACACTCTTAGCCAATACGAATTCATTGAGTATGGAGTGAATGTACTATTGGACCTTGGACCTTTTTTCTAGGACAGTGGCAAACCTGTGGCATAAATGCTGCAGTGGGTATGCAGAGCCCTCTGTTGGCATGCGAGCCAAGTTGCCCCAGCAGCCAAGCATTGGATAAAAGTTGTTTTTCTAAACCAAAACCTCAGTATTGAGGTTTAATTTCAGTTTTGGCACTTTGTGATAAATAAGTGGGTTTTGGGTTGCACTTTGGGCACTTGGGTTTTAAAAGGTTTGCCGTCACTGTTCTAAGGAGGTGTGTAAATAAAAAGTAGTTCTTGAATGGTTGCTTTCTAATGCCTTCTGGACTGGTCTTCTGAAATAAATGGGGTGCATCTCTGTAATCCCAGCAGTCTGGGAAGCTAAGGCTGAAGTATTGAAGTTTCAAGTTCAGCCTGAGCAATTTAGCAATTTAGTAAGATTGGGAGGGAGGAGTGGAGGAAGGAGAAAAGGAGAAGTAAAAAGAGTTAAGATGTGCTATGTACATGTACCAACTCTCCACGATGAATGTAATCATTATGTACTGCAAAGGTGCTAATAAAAATAAAAATTTAGAACTGGAGCGTGTTTTTGTTTGATGCTAGGGATCGAATTCAGAGCCTTATGCTTACTTTCAAGGCAAGCACTCAAACCACTGAGCTAAATCCCCAGCCCTGGAGCATATTAAAGTGCTTTTTTTTTTGGAGACAGGGTCTCGTTGTGTAGTTCAGGTTGACCCTGAATTCACTATGTAGCCAGGCTGGCCTTGAACTCACAGTGATCTTCCTGCCTGCCTCAGCCTCCTGAGTGGTATGATTACACATGTGCACCACCACACCCAGCAAAAATGCTTTATTTTTGAAAGACATTTTCAAGTGACTAATCATACTAGAATTATATTAGCCAGCATGGTGGCACATGCCTGTCATCCCAGTACTTGGGGAGGCTCAGGCAGGAAGACGTGAGCTCAAGGCCAGCCTGAACTAGGTAGTTAGACCCTGTCTCAAAAACAAAACAAAAGTCTGAGAATGTAGTTCAGTATGAAGGCCATGGGTTCAGTCAATTCCCAGTACTGTAAAATCTTTTAATTTGGACAATAGAGTAAGAAGAAGAAAAGAAAACTCACCATGTGCTATTATTATTCTATTCCTAATTGGTTGTTAACATAACTGACTTTAGGGCTTCTTTTAACTTTTTGGTTTTTTGAGACAGGGTCTTGCATTGTAGTTCAGGCTGGCCTTGAATTCACTATGTAGTTCAGGCTGGCCTCAAATTTGTAGCAATCCTCCTGCCTCAGTTTCCCAAGTGCTGGAATTACAGGTGTGTGCCAGCACACCCAGCTTTTCATTTTTTTAGACTAAATAATTTTCAAACCCTGGACACGGGGTGGAAAGTACTTTTTTTTTTGTTTTTGTTTTTTGAGACAGGGTCTCACTATATATACAGTTTAGGGTCTTGCTCTGTAGGTCAGGCTGGCCTTGAACTCACTATGTAGACCAAACTGGCCTTGAAGTGATGGTAATAATCCTCCCTTTTAATTTTTTGCTGGTTGAGAATGAGTAAGTATACCCTCTTGTGATTGTCTACATCGCAAATTGACTACAATTTTATTTAGTTGTTGCTGTTAATTCTCTCTGGGACTAGAAATATAAGAGTTGTTGCTCAGGATTGAAAAAGTACTATAGTTTCTCATACATTAAGTCACCCTGTACTAGTTTGGTTTGAATTTACTATATTCTATAGTATAAAATACTTTTTTTATTTTTATTTTTATTTTTTTGGGTGCTGGGGATTGAACTCTCAGGGTCTTTAAAATACTTTTATTTTTGCATTATTGAAAATTAACATTGGGAATGTGTTTTAACATGTTCATAGACAGATTGAAAAAGGTGATTGTGTGTTTAATTTCTGAAATAATTTTGAGATTGAGTGCTGCAGTAAAATATTGGCATTTTCAGGGGCTGAGGATTTAGCTCAGTGGTTAGAGTATTTGGCTTGCAAGCACAAGAGCCTGAGTTCGATCCCTAGCACCTGAAAAAAAAAATTGCCATTTTCTGCCCCTTTGAGTGGTTTTGGGGAGAGGGAAGGGGGTTACAGGTTTTTTTTTGTGCTGGGGATTGAACTCGGGGCCTTGTGCTTGCAAGGCACGCACTCTAACCTCTGAGCTAAATCCCCACCCCTGGAAGGGGATTACAGATGAACATTTAACAGTTGAAGAGGAGGACTGGCTCTATTATAATGAGGTTTATCCATCACTTTGTGATGTTTGCCAGTAAGTACATTTGGTTCATTGTTTTTCTGAGAGGGTTTCTAGGAGATGATTTTCGTGTGAGGGTACTAACCTTATTTTCAGCCCCATAACAAATGATAGAATTGGCTTGAATTTAATTGCTTTCCCCCCACCAAAAAAAAATTGCTTTTCCCTTACCTACCTTCTAGTAGGAAGTTAAATGAACAAGAAAAGTGCCAGGAGATACAGCAGGAATGGAAAGGAAGACCTGCAGTGTATAGAAGGCCAGTTTAACCACACATACACCGGAAATCTGAGACTACATAATGCCAGTTCCCAGTTTTGTCTGCATTAATTTAGTTTGGTTGGTATTGTGAATCTAGGTCGATTTATAATGGGGTATTTAACTGTGTAGTTACTTTGTGGCCCAGAGGCAAGGGAAGGAGTCTGATCTGATTGGCAAACAGGTTTTATATTTTTGTTTTGTTTTGTTTTGTTTTTTGAGACAGGGTCTTGCTATGTGGTGCAGGCTGGCCTTGAGCTCACTGTGTAGCCCAGGCTGGGCTTGAGCTCACGGCGATCCTCCTGCCTCTACTTCCCAAGTGCTGGGATTCAGGCATGCGCCACCACTTAGGGCTGTAGGTTTTACTTATTTAAAACAAAATTCTAGACCAGGCTTGGTTGTATGCACCTATAATTCCATACTCTGGGAGGTTGAGACAGGAGGAGGGCTAATTCTATCTCCAGCCTGGGCCGCTTATTGAGACCCTACTTAAAAAAAAAAAAAAAAAGAATTGGAGGGCAAAGGCCCTGGGTTCCAGTCCCTGGTACTAAAGGAAAAAGAAACACCAAAAACAAAGAAAAACAAAAAACCCCAGACAGAAAATTAAGAGCAAATGTTCTAGTGTCTCCCGTTTTTTTTTGTTTTTTTTTTTTTTTTGGTACGGGGATCGAACTCAGGGCCTTGTGCTTGCAAGGCAAGCACTTTGTTTTTTGTTTTGGTGCTGGGGAATTAACTCTCAGGGCCTTTTGCTTGGTAGGCAAGCACTCTACCACTTGAGCTAAATCGTGAACCGCCATCTTTTTTTTTTAAATTTCATATTTTTGTTAGGAACATCTGATGTTCCTTCATTTTTTCTTTTCTTTTTTTGCTCTCACTATGTATTTCTTTTTTTTTTTTTTTTTTTGGTGCTGGGGATTGAACTCAGCGTTGTGCTTGCAAGGCAAGCACTCTGACCGCAGAGCTCAATCCCCAGCTCACTATGTATTTCCATGCTGGCTTTTTACTCATTATGTAACCCACGCTGGCCTTGAACTCATGATTCTCCTGCCTCAGCCTCCTGAGTGCTGGAATTACAGACACGTGTCAGCATGTCTGGCTTTTTTTTTTCTTCTTTCTTAATGGAGATTGAACCTATGGTCTGTGCACACAGCCACATCCCCAGCCATTTTTAAAATTTGAGACAGGGTCTTGCCTAGTGCCTGGGAGCTTGTAGTCTTTTTGCCTCAGGCTTGAGAGTAGCTGAGACTACAAGGCATGCACCACTGTGCCCAACTGTTGTTTATTTTATTTATTTGTTTATTTATTTAATTTATTTATTTTTAATTTGTTTGTGCTGCGGGTTGAACTCAGGACCTTGCTGTTTCCTAGGCAAGCATTTTAACCACTGAGGTAAATCCCCAGGCCCAGTTGTTTTTTAAAAATTCCTATGTTCTGTGAAAGAATGTGACTCTTTTGATTTACTCTTCCCGTGAAGATACTCTATTGAAATGTTTGATTTCCTTGGTTAGAGGCTGTGGGTGAGGTACATGAAGCTTCACTTTTTGGAAACCAGGCCAACTAGATTTTTACCAAATTTGACTCTTGTTTATCCACATAATGATGAAAAGCAAATACTGTGCTGGGTATCACATAGTACATACTGGGTAATCTGCTCCCTTGGAGGTTTGCTTTTGGTAGCTGTTGCAGCTGAGTTGGAGCAGGAGACGGGTAGGTGGGAAAGGACTGCAGAAGTCAGTGCATAATCCTCAATTAGGATAAGCCTTTCGGTTAATTGAATGTTGAGTGTACAGGTTAAATTCCATTATTACAAACTCCAGGGGACTAGCTAAATTATTTCACCATATTGGAATTAGGCTTTATTAAATATTATTTGAGATAAATTAGTCTTTTTGTTAGAAGTGTTAGAGGTTTTGGAAAATTTCCTATTTATCCTAACAAGTTGTTACTCATGAACCTTCCATTTTCAATGCTTTTTCTCTTAAAAAAGAAAGAATGTTAAACTGGGCACATCTTTTATACCCCCCTGCCATTTTAAGTAGCTTCATTGGTTTATTTCAACCTAACAAGTAGTAAGCAGTACTACAGTTCGATCCCCAGCACAAAAAAAAAAAAAAAAAAAAAAAGGAGTCAGAGGAAGTGGGAAATTCTCCAGGTTCCCAGATAATTGCTGCTGGTAATTTTGCTGGTTCTTTTTTTTTTTTTTTAAAGTGACTGTAATGTGGTCTCTAATTTGAGATTGTTTCTATGTAAATATTGAAGTTTTCAGAAACAGGTTTAATTTATTCAAAAAGACTTTTTTTTTTTTTAAAGAATATTCTTATGCTTGGCCAGATACACACTTTTCTTTTTGTCTGAACTTTTCGAGTATTGTTGGTCTAACTTCAGGCATTTACAATCTACCTTCCTATCTAAGGCTGGCCTTTTTTAGTTTGCTTACAGAATTTTGATTGGGTGCAGCAAGACATTTTTGAAGTCATTCTTTTAAATAGATGTTCCATGAAGGAGGGAAAATCTGACAGAGGGAATTTCAAAGCAAGTCAAGCAGTGATTTGCAAGTTCTCAAGTCTTAAGAATAATGACTGACTAGTAGGCAGGAAGCCTGCAGCTGTATTGTAGTATTGTTCTTCCATCTCATGCATTTGAGAACTTCAGTACAAAAGAGGAAAAAGCATGGGTAGGGAGAAGAAAGGGGTTTAACAACAAAAAAAGAGGAAACTTTTAGAGTAAATATTCTGTACTTTTTTTCATTTTATATGAAATCTAAGGCCAAATTATTTTACTTTGGGAGCAAATGTTTATCATAATATGAATGTCTCATACTGACATTTTCGTTGAAGGTTAATTGCTTTTGGATAGAGTTAACAGCATGCACAGGTATTCTGTTCCAAAACTTTAAAAAAAACTCTTTTATTTTTTCCATTTTCTTAACTGATCAGATTTGTTAGCCTGTTACTTAAAAATAATTCTTAGTGGTAAAGAGTTCAGAATTACTCATAAGTGCCCAGCACCCCTCTGCAAGAATTGTTTTTAAGTTTGTACTGTAAGCTTTACTTTAAAATTTTTATCTATGTATGGGTTTTTTTGGGGGGGGAGTTGAGATAGGGTCTTGCTATGTAGTCCACACTGGTCTTGAACTTACTGTGTAGACCAGGCTAGCCTCAAACTCACTGTGATCCTCCTGTCTCAGTCTCCCAAGTGCTGGAATTACACGTGTGCACGACTGCGCCAAACATGTTTTTGTTTTCTGAGAATGGGGTCTTACTGTGTAGTTCAGGCTGGTCTTGAACTTACTGTGTAGCCCAGACTGGCCTTGAAGGTGCAGTGATCTTCCTGCCTCAGCCTCCCAAGTACTGGGATTACAGGCATGCACCGCCATGCGTGGCTAAATTTTTAAAATTTTATTTTTTTTTGTTTTGTGCTGTAAGCTTTGGATTACTGCGTCTCTAGGTAGTGATGAATTGTGGCACTGGGGGTTAAACCCAGAGCCATTACACTGAGCTACCTCTACAGCCCTTTTTTAATTCTTTATTTTGGGACAGGGACTAAATCCCCTAAATCGCCCAGGCTGGGCTCTAACTTGTGGTCCTCCTCCATCAACCTCCCAGAGTGCTGGGATTGTAGGCGTGTGCCACTATGCTCAACTTCCAGATCTGTTTTTTTTTTTTTTTTTTTTTTTTTTTTTTTTTTTTTTTGGGTGCTGGGGATTGAATTTAGGGCCTTGAGCTTGGCTTGCTAGGCAAATGCTCTATCATTGAGCTAAATCCCCAACCCCAAGGTCTATTTTTTCTTTTTTTGGTGCTGGGAATCGAACTCAGGGCCTTGTGCTTGCTAGACAAGTGTTCTACCATTGAGGTAAATAATCCCCAACCCCAAGGTCTATTTTTATATGTCTAAAAACAAAGGGTGCAGTATATGATTGTCCATGTTTCTTTACATTAGAAAATTCTGTAAATTTAAGGCATCCTATAGATATGTAGAATGGTTATTCATTTCTTTTTTTTTTTTTTTTTTTTGGTGGGTTCTGGGGATCAAACTCAGAGCCTTGTGCTTGCTAGGCAAGCGCTCTACCACTGAGCTAAATCCCCAACCCTATTTATTTGTTTCTATGCTGGAGATTGAATCCAGTGCTCTGCCACTGAACTAAATCCCCAACCCCTAGAGTACTCTTTTCAGATGGGATCTCACTAAGTTTCCCAGGCTGGTTTCAGATTTATGATTCTCCTGCCCCAGCCCTCTGTGTGGGTGTGTGTGTGTGTCTGTGTGTGTGTGTGCTCGCGTGCGCACATGTGTTTGGTACTGAGGTTGAATTTAAGGCCTTTGAACTGAGCTACAGTTTTTTTTCTTTTTTTTTTTTTTTTTTTTTTTGAGACAGAGTCTCCCTGTTCAGGCTGGCTTTGAACTCACTGTGTAGTCCAGGCTGACCTCAAATTCACAACAATCT
>PVJO010001810.1:102904-145771 GCA_004026905.1 Hystrix cristata | reverse complement strand
GTCCAGGCTGACCTCAAATTCACAACAATCTTTCTTCCTCAGCCTCCCAAGTGCTGGGATTCCAGGCATGCACCACCATGCCCAGCTTCCCAGCCTTTTAAATAGCTGGGATTATAAACCTTGGGCACCAGGGCTGCCCCTTTTTAAATTTTATTGATCAAGCATTAAGTGAAGTAAACTTGCTTTTTTTTTTAAAGCTAGGATCAAACCCAGGACGAGGCACATGCTAAGCACATGTGAATTAAGCTTTGGATACCAGATCCTGTGAAGGAAGTCAAATGAAGCTTTCAGTGCTGACTCATTAAGAGTTGGGGACAGGATGACTTGGAACTACTGGTGTCATCATAGTATATACTATAACTGGATAAAACACATTTATGAGACAAGGGACATAAAGAACATTTTCAACTCCCTCCTATTGGTGTAAGAAAATAGTGGTATTTTCTTTACTCTCAGTAAAGCTGTCATCAGTGAAATAAATTATTGAATTTAAGTCGCCGATAGAATGCCTATAGTAGCTTGATTTTTGTTTCTAGTTTGAAATTTGGCAACTTTATTTGAAAATTTTTTAAGGATTACACCAGTTTCTTTACCAAATTGTGTTTTTAGTCTAAACACCTTTTGTTACATTCAAGCTTATCTCTTACTACTTTTACTTGCTGGATGGTAGTTATGTCCTATGTCAATACATTTATTCTAGGAAAGGTACTTATTTTTATGGCTGTTGGTTGCAGGTACTGTATTTGGCTGCATCTAGGGAAATCTAACTCCACCTATGAGAAAAACAAACTACGTACATATCTTCTGTCCATTGGAGGGCAGTGATATCTTCACATGAGACAGTAATTTCATCAGGAATTACTGAAGTGGAATTCAGGAAGTTTCTTTCAAAGTACATAACCATGTGTAGAATGGTTGACGCCTTAGGGGGTCTATATCCCGAATTCGTATATAGACATGAATTTGACCAATTCTATCCCCAAAGTAGAGAGTAGCCCCACATGTGACTCTTTTTTTTAAAAAAAGCTGAATTTTCATACCATTATTTTCTTAGCCACAGGCTTTCAATTGTAGTCATTCGTTCTTTGTTTGCTACTTCTTGGCTGCTGCCTGCTACCCCATAAACACACATACTTACCCATTGCTTATTTTATTAATATTATTTTTTTGGTACTGGGATTGAACCCAGGGAGCGCTGAGCTACATTCCCAGCTGTTTTTATTTTGGGACAGAGTCAGACTTGGTACCTTTCTGCCCCAAACTCCTAGGTAGCTGAGATTACCTGTGTGTCACTCCACCCAGTTTGTTTGTTTGTTTATGTATGTATGTATGTGCCAGAGATCAAATTCAGGGCTTTGTGCTTGCTAGGCAAGTACTCCGCCACTGGGGTAGTAAATCCCCAACTCCACTCCACCCACTTCAGTAAAGTTTGTGCTACCTTACCTGGTTTATACTATCTCTTGTAATGGTTTTTCTGCTCAACTGTTCTGTAGACTTGTATTAGCTTTTGATTGCAAGCTAGGCAAGTGCTCTACCACTTGAGCTAAATCCTCAACCCCCACACTTAGTATTTATATTAAATTATTGTAACTTTAAATTTCCTTGCTGCTTCAATTTGACATGATGGTGTACCAGTAATCCCAGCACTCTGTGAGGCCGAGGCAGGAGGATTACATGTTTGAGCCCAGCTTGAAGAATTTAAAGACCATGTCTCAAAATTTAAAAAAAGAGGAAGGAGATACAGTTCAGTGTGAAGGCGTCAGGTTCAATCCTTTCAGTACCAACCCCCTCAAACCAAATTAAAAAAACCAAAACCAAAACAAAATAATCTGTCTCCCTGGATACTTAGATTTTTTTCCCCCTAGGGTAGGTAACATGTATGTACCTCAGTTTTACTTCTCACTTCCTTCACACTAATTTGAAGAAATATTTTAATTCTTTTTTTGTCTGAATTACTTGTTATGCTAAAATTTTGGAATATTTTTCAATACACATTTCAGAAGGGTAGTTTAAAAAAGCAATGGAAATTTCCACCTTTAAAAAATTATATGGTCTAATAACTGCTTTGCAGGAAGAAAGAAATATGAAAAGGAACCGCAGACATTCTGGATGGCAGCCTGTGAAGTTTTCCACTATTTCCCATAACAACGCAGGCAAGCGTGCACTGCTGGGTGCAGCTGTAACTGCACTGATACTGAGTGGAATTTGAAGCTGTTCTATCAATGATAAAATGGCATTCTTGCTGCTTTTAGTGAGAGTCCATAAATAAATTTACGTGTCCAAGATACTGTATGTTTTGTCTCTGCCTGAATAGTGTAGCTAGAAGCACTGAACTTGCAAAATTATTTAAAAATCTGTTTCCAAAATTCCTAATTGTTTTAAATGATTTTGATTATTATTTCAGGATATTTATTGTGCATCTGAGAATACATAAGTTATTATTTTATACTAATTGGTGAATTTTACAGGGTTTCTTTTTTTGGTGCTGGGGATTGAACTCAGGGCCTTGTGCTTGCCAGGCAAGCATTCTAACCACTAAGCCAAATCCCCAGCCTCAAGGTTTTACACTGTATAGAATGTTCAGAAAAGTAAGTTTATAGAGATTTACTTAAGTTTAATGTCAATTTGGTGTGATTCAGGCAGTATTTAACATTTTAGCTATTTCAGATTTGTGTTTATCATTTTTTTGTTTATCCTTCAAAGGGTCAGTAGATTTTGTATTAAATTTATATTGTTGCTGGGCTTGGTGATGCGTGCCTGTAATCCCACCCACTCAGGAGGCTGAGGCAGGAGGATTGCCTTGAGTTTGAGATCAGTTTGGGCTACATAGTGAGACTCTGTTTTAAAAAAAAAGGGGCTGGGGGCCTGGGGATTGATTTAGCTCAGTGGTTAAAGTGCTTACCTACCAAGCACAAGGCCCGAGTTTGATCCCCGGCACCAAAAAAAAAAAAAAAAAAAAATTGAGTTTTTCTGATGAACAACAATAGATATACTTTCAATGCCATAGGAATGTTATATGAAAAGACTGGGTTCAAGTTCCTGGGGCTGGAGTTAGTGAGTTCAAGGCCAGCCTGAACTACATAGTGAGACAGACCCTTTCTCAACAACCCCCCCCCCCACCAGTTGCCCTGGTTGACCTCCAGCTTGTGATCCTTCTGCCTCAACCTCTTGAGTACCTAGGATTACAGGCATGGGACAGCCTTCCTGCCTCAGCCACCACTGCCCAGTCTGGCCTCACTTTTGAGGCTCAAGTGAGCCTCCTGTCTTAGCCTCCCAAGTGGCTGGCTGGCACTATTGGGGTATACCACCATTTCTGGCTTCGAATTAACTTTTGTTTTTTAGACAAGGTGTTCCGTGTAGCCCAGGGTAGCCTTGAATTCATGGCAGTCCTCCTGCCTCAGTCTCCAAGAGCTGGGATTAAAGGTGTGTGCCACTGTTACAGATCAGTAGGCCAAAATGGTCTAGGTTCTTGTGTTCGACAAGGAAAAAATTGCCAAGCATACACCTCATGGTATGTAGTTAACATTTATTGAAGATCTTGGGGCAGCAGGAATAGGCAGAAGGGCAGAGTGGACAGGAAAAAGGAGTCTGTGGATTTAGGCTCCTGGTATTTATTGGGTCTGACCTCCATTGGTCCTAGGTGCCTCCCACTGTCTCTGTCTTTTTTGGGGGGTGTGCTGGGGATTGATGTCTCTTCTGATGTCAGCAGTCTGTGTGACCTTGTAAGGTTAAAATTGAGTAATCATCAAGGGTGGTCTTGTGTTTATGGTTGAATGGAGAGAAGGGTGTGGCTCATATGACTTCCCTGTTTTAGAATTATGGAAGCAAGGATGGTCATATAATGTTTACAGTTGGACAAAGGGAAGGGAGTGGCTCATCTCCTTGGTTTCTGTGCACCACACCTATCTTGAATTAATTTTTCATTCATTCATTCATTTATTCATTTTTGGTCTTTGAGACAGGCCTGCCTCTATGTAGTTTCAGCCAGCCTTGAACTCACTACACCACAGCCTGGGCTAGTCTCAAACTGGGCAATGAGGGCTGGGGGTGTAGTTTAGAGGCAGAGCATTTGCCTAGCAACCATGAGTCCATGAGTTTAATCCCAGTACTTTGAAACTTGGCAGTGATCCTCCTGCCTCAGCCGCCTGAATGCTGGGATTACAGGCACAGGCCCCCACACCTGGTTGGAATTAATGTTTTAAAGTTCCATGCATTTTTGTAGTGAGGAATTCTAAGATTCAAGATGATATAACACACATTATCTATATATCTGTACATATCTATTTTTGTGTGCTTTAACTTTCCTGTGACTTTATTTTGGAAATAAAGGGTGTTAGATTTTGAATTTGAATAAGAACAGTTTGTGACATTGACAGTGGCTTCCACCCCTTCCTCATAATGTTTTCTTGTTGCCCAATTTCATCCTTCCTCTTGACCTTTCTGTTATCTATAACTCTTCTCCTGACCTCTTCCTGCATTTCCCTTCTCAGCCCCTCATTCTAAATCCAACTGTTGTATCCTTTCTCTCTTACTCCTTCTGGCCTATTGCCTTTTTTCCTCCTCAACTTTCCAGACTTCAAATTTCTCACTTTCTTGGCTGCTTGCTGTTAACCAAATCTGTTCTTTACCATTAGAAGGCTTATTTGCTCATGAGTCTTCACTCCTCTCTGGCAGATTACTTTTTTTTTTTTTAAACATCGACCACCTCAGGTACACATACCTTCACAACCTCAAAAATCTTTTTAACTCTCACCTCTATCTCTGTGTTTTAATGCATGCTGCAGAGATTTATTGAGTAATAATCTTGTGTTGACTATTCTCTGGATATTTAGGATATGACCAGTGACCTGACTGGAATTGCTATGAGTTAAAAATAAAGCCGTGTGTGTGTGTGTGTGTGTGATGTGTGTGTATGTGTGTGTATGTGTTTAAGATGGAGTCTTGCTTTATTACCTAGGCTGGTTGGGAACATGTGGTTTTTTTTTTTTTTCTTCTTCTCTGAGGCAGTGTCTTGCTGTGTAGTTCAGGCTGGACTTTGAACTCCTTTTGTAGCCCTGGCTGGCCTCGAACTCAAACTGCTCCTCCTGCCTCAGCCTCCCAAGTAGTGGAACTGTAGGTATGCGACCCATACCCACCCAGGTTACTTGTTTTTAGACTTATTTTTAAGCTATTCCTACTTTCCGATGTCATCACATATGCCCTCTTTACTATTACTAGCGTGAGATTTCCTTGCAGCGTTATTTTACATCAATATTCTTTCTTTTTTTAAAATCCCCTATTCAGCTGGGCATGATGGCACTGCCTATAATCAATCCCAGCTACTTGGGAGGTTTAGGCAGGAGGATTGCAAATTTGAGGATAGCCTGGGCCCCTTAGGGAGACCTCCTTCTCCAAAAAAAATGTTTTGGGTGTGGCAGTTCCTGCCTATAGTCCAGCACTCTGGGACAGTGAGGCAGGAGGACTGAAAGTTTGCTTCCCTCTTGGGGAATTTAGTGAGAACCTGTCTCAAAAAAATAAAAGCAGTTAGGATACATATAGTTCAGTGTGAAGGCTCTGGGTTTAATCCTTAGTACAAAAAAAAAATAGTTTGTACTTTCCCCTATGCTCTGTAGGAATACTTGAGTCCTTTACTTGTTTTTTTTTTTTTTTTTTTTTTTTTTTTTGAGACAGTCTCACGATGTAGTTCAGACTGACCTTGATCTCAGCAATCCTCCTGCCTCAGACTCCCAAGTGCCAGGATTACAGGTGTGTGCCATCATGCCTGGCAGATTTTTCTTTTTTTTTGGGACAAACTATTGACTCAGTCATGAGTTTTGAAATTTCTCATGCCATAGAAATTGCATGTGCCTGGGCTGGGGATTTACCTTAAGTGGTAGAGCGCTTGCCCAGTAAGCACAAGGCCTTGAGTTCGATCCCCAGCATCAAAACCAAAAAAATTCTCTGTGCTAATAGAAAATAAATGTGCCGGGAGTTACTGTTTACTGCTCGGAATGGTGGCAGGTACCAAGTAGTTACTACTGAATATATTTTTTTAATGGATTTGTTGAATATTTGATGAGTAAAGAGTAACAGTAGTGTTGGGTGTGGTGGTGATGAGTAAAGAGTAACAGTAGTGTTGGGTGTGGTGGTTCACATGTAATAATCCCAGCACTCTGGGCGACTGAGGCGGGAGTATCACAAATTTGAACCAAATCTGGGCAACTTTGGGAGACCTTGTCTCAAAATATAAAAAAAGAGCTTGGCTGTAGCTCAGTGTGAAAGTCTTGGGTTCACTACCTAGGTTGTTGCAAAGAAAACAAAAGCCAAAAAAGGTCTAATGAAAACAAAAACAATGGGGCTGGGGATTTAGCTCAGTGGTTAGAGTGCTTGTATAACAAGCACAGGGCTCTGAAGTTCAATCCCTGGCACCAAAAAAAACCAAAACAAAAAAACCTGTTGCATTTGCTGTGTGGTTGCTAGCTATCCTGTGTTACTGTGTGTGTACAAAATAATATGTTGCCCTATCTCTTCCTCTAAAGTAATTCACAGTCTACTTAGGGAGTAGAGAAATAAACAAGAAAGATAGAGACTATTTTTTCAGGTCCCGGGGATGGAACTGAGGGCCTTGAGCTTGCTAGGCAAGCGCTCTACCACTTGAGCTGAATCTCAACCCCGAGAAGTTTTCTTTTTAAGGGAAGTTTTAAATAATATTTCAGAGAATAATGAAAGAAATTTAATGATGCCAAGCAGGATTAATTGCTAGATAAATTGAATAAATTATTGTGTTTTGAGTTCAGAAGAATGAGATTACTTGAGGCTACAGTAATCTAGGAAGGGATTTGCTTGATATTTTCAGTTAGGTTGACTTTGTGTTTAAATCACATTAATGTTTGTTATAAAAGGAACTGCAAACTGTTTGGGTACGAAGAACTTTTATTCCTTAAATTTTTCTTTTCCTTTTTTTTTTCTTCTTGAGACAGGGTTTCACTATGTAATTCAGGCTAAGTGCGAACTCACTATATAGCCTAGGCTGGCCTCAAACTCCTGGTGATCCTTCTGTTTCAGCCTCCCAAGTGCTGAGATTATAGGTGTGTGCCACCAGGCCCAGCTCTGTACTTTAATTAAAAAAAAATTTTTTTTGGGGGGGATGCTGGGGATTTAGCTTAGTGGTCAGAGTGCTTGCCTAGCAAGCCCAAGGCCCTGAGTTCGATCCCCAGCACCACAAAACAAAAAAAAAAATTTTTTTTTCATATTTTTGTATTTTATTAGATAGGAAGAATTACCACCACCTCATAGAAAGTAGAAAAAAATCGTGTCCTACATGGGTTTGGTTGTGTGGCAACAAGCAGATGGAGCAAGTACTTGCTTTTAGAACAAAGACTGGGTGAAAAGAAAGGGAGTCCCCTTTCCTGAATGCTTGAAGTACTACTCTTGGCACATTTACAATCAGTTGTACTTTCTGAGCCATTGCCAGGGTTACTTTTTGTGTTTTTTTAGCATTTGTGATAGACTTCTAAAGTTTGGAAACAAGACCTTACCTCCTTTACTAATGTTTTCTATAAAAATACAGTTATGAAGCTACACAGTGAACAAATAGTGATCCACTGTGTTTCAGACTGATTTGTTCCTAAATCAGACACTTGGAACCCTCAATGTGAGGTTTCTTGTTTTTTTTTTTTCAGACAATCTTGCTCAGTAGTTCAGGCTGGCCTTGAACTCACTAATTAGCCCAGGCTGGCTTTGAATTGGCAGTTCTCCTGCCTCAGCCTCCTGAGTGAGTGCTGGGATAATAGGCGTGTGCCACCATGCCCAGCCTCAACATGGGGTTTCAGTGTATTACTTGATTTACAGGCCAGCACGTAGTAGAGACTTGGAAAGTGGGAGAGCTGTGTTTTCCGACTTAGATAATCTGGGGCATTTTATTTAAGATTCTGGAAATATCTGAGTTAGATTATACCTAATGTACTATGTCCACCCCCTTTATTTTTAAAGTAACATTTTTTTTTTCACCTAAATAAATTGGTTATATGTGTACATGGCTTAACAAAAATTCAGATTCCATGGGGCTGGGGATTTAGCTCAGTGGTTAGAGTGCTTGCCTTGCAAGCACAAGGCCCTGAGTTCAATCCCCAGAGCTTAAAAAAAAAAAAATTCAGATTCCAAAAGGTTATGAGGTTTTCTTCACACTTGATTATTTTTTTCTATTTCCTCCCTTAGAGGTAATCACTGTCATCACTTTTTTTGTGTGTGTGTGTATGTGCCTGAGTGGGTGTGTAGAAACACCCTCCTCCCTCAGGAGAACTCAGGGCTGCTCTGCCACTGAATTATATCCACTCCTTTTTTTTTTTTTTTTTCCAGTGCTGGGGTTTGAACTCAGGGCCTCGTGCTTGCAAGGCAAGCCCTCTAACCACTGAGCTAAATCCCCAGCCCCTATCCTCTCCTTTTTTATTTTAAAATTTATTTATTTAGGTATTTAGGGATTGAATCCAGGGCCTTGACACTGAGCTACATCCCCAGCTCTACTTTTTATTTTTCATTTTGAAACACGGTTGCCCTAATTTGTAAAATTGCCCAGGCTGGACTCAAATTTGTGATCTTTCTGGTTGAGACTCCCAGTGTGCTGGGATTAAAAGTCTGTGCCATCATGCTTGTTACTTTTTAAAATTTTGAGACAGGTTACTGTATTTGCTAAACTGGTCCAGGCTGGCCTTGAATTTTCAGTTCTCCCTAGAAACTGGGATTACAGGTCTTTGCCATTGCCCTTGGCTTCTGGGTGGGTTTTTTTTTTTTTTTTTTTTTTTTTTTTTTTTTTTTTTTTTTTTTTTTTTTTTTTTTTTTTTTTTTTTTTTTTTTGGTTTTTTGGGGGCTGGGGATCGAATTTAGGGCCTTGTGCTTCCACTGAGCTAAATCCCCAACACCCTTTGGGTTTTGTTTTTTTTTAATCTCTATCTGCTCTAGAGTCACTAATTATGTCTTTCATTCTGGAAATGACTTTTTTTTTTTTTTTTAAACAGGGTCTCACCATGTAATTTAGGCTGACTTTGAATTCACTCTGTATCCTGGGCTGGCCTCGAATTTATGGCCATCTTCCTGACTCTGCCTCCCAAGAGCTGGGAGTATAGGCATGTGCCTACCATGCTGGCTTCAGTTCTTTTTACAATTTTTGTTTTGTATGTCTTGCTAAGTTGCTTGAACTGGCCTTGAATTTGAGATCCTGCCTCACTATCTTTCTTTCTTTCTTTTTATGTTTCTCTTTTTTTTTTCTCTTTTTAGGTTTCTGAGACAGGGTCTTAGTGTATAGTCCAGGTTGGCCTTGAACTCACGGCAGTCCTCCTGCCTCAGTCTCCTGAGTGCTAGGATTACAGATGTGTGCCACTATGCGTAGCTTGTCTTAATTTTTGACAAATAAAAATTATATGTGTTTATGGTGTGCAATTTTTTTTTTTTTTTTTTTTTTTGGGTGCTGGGGATCGAACTCAGGGCCTTGTGCTTGCGAGGTGAGCACTCTAACCACTGAGCTAAATCCTCAGCTTCTATGGTGTACAATGTGATATTTTTATTTACATATGCATCATGTAATGATCGGATTGCTAATTAATGTATTCATCACTTCATTTTTTTTTTTATGGTGAGAATATTTAATATCTAACCTCAACAATTTTCAGCTATATAGTACCTATTGTGTATGGTGGCTCACATGTATAATCTCAGCACCTGGCTAGGCTGAGGCAGGAAAATTTTTTCTTTTTTTGAGGCAGTGTCTCCCTGTGTAGTTCAGGCTGGGCTTGTACTCATTATGTAGCCCAGCTGGCCTGGAACTCACTGCAGTCCTGCCTCAGCCTCCTGGGTATTGGGATTACAGGCACATGCCATCATAGCCTGCTGTTTTGTTGTTGTTGTTACCCCAGTGCTAGGAATTTAACCCAGGACCTCCTGCATGGTGGGCTATCCTGCCATTGACTCAACACTACTGTGAATTTTTTGTTTTTTTTACAGTATTGAAATTATACTTCCTTGGCATATAAATATTGCTTATAATTTTACATTAAGAACCACAATTTTTCATTCATTGTTGTATAGCCATTGTGCCACAGGCTGGATGGCTGGATTAGTTTCCAAAATATTTTCATCATCCCAGATACGTTTTTAGGTAGCAGTTTTAATTTTTGGCTTAGTAACTTTCTTTGTTGAGAAGGACACATGAAGTCTTTCTAGCTTAGAGATGCAGAACTCTTTGTTCTTATTTGAAGGGTCTGCTTTGAGAAAGGGACACAGCTCTAACTGCATAAAAAGCCTTTTGTATTCTGAAGATTGTCTTCAGATACTTATCTCTAGTTTAGGTTATCATTTTCTTTATTTTCAGCAGTACTTTTCCTTCTGCTTTGTGTTTTAGAAAATTTCAAACAAAATAATAGAATGGTATTGATTTGCATGTTTTGATCACTCAGCTTCACCAGTTTACCAATGAGTGGCTAAATCTTGTTTATCTGTACCTCCATTTACTGGCTGGTGTGCTTTATGTATTCATGAATGAATGAATGAATGAATGAGAGAGACAGGGCCTCACTATGTAGTTGAGGCTGGCCTTGAACTCACTATGTAGCCCAGGTGATCCTCCTCCTTCAGCCTCCTGAGTGCTGGGACTACATGTGCAACCATGCCTGACTGACTGGCTTTATTTTGAATAGAAGATAAAGGATTTCTTGAAGCAGCTTTTTAAAAGCATGTTCACAATATAATTATTGTATCTGGTAGAATGACATTAATTCCTTAGTAGCCTCAAATACATGGTCTCTATTCAATTTTCCTGTTCTCTGGCTTCTTATGTTTTTACTTTGTGTCAGATCCAGATGAGATTTGTAGATTGTGGTTTGGTTTTTATGTATTTGAAGTCTCTTTTAGTATAGGTTTCCTTCCCTCCCTCCCTCTTTTGCTCTTTTTTTTGCAGGGGGGTGCCAGGGATTGAACTCAGGGCCTTGTGCTTGCAAGGCAAGCGCTCTAACCACTGAGCTAAATCCCCAGCCTCAGCCTCATTTTTTTTTTTTTTTTTGAGACGGGTCCTTGCTGTGTAGTCCAGGCTGGCCTTGAACTTGCAGGGCTCTTCTTACCTCAGCCTTCCAAGTTCTAGAAGAATTACAGGCATAATTATAGTGCCACTGTGCCCAGCCCGTCTCTGTTTTCTTCCATCCAGTTTTGCCCTCTGCCTCCCTCCCTTCCATACGGGCAATAGAGCTCAGGGCCTTTGCACTGGGCTACATCCCTAACCCATTTTATTTTATTTTATTTTGAACCAGAATCTCATTAAGTTGCCCAGGCTGGGCTTGAACCTGTAATTATTTTGCCTTGGCTTCCTTGAGTGCTGGGGTGTGCACCACCATACTCTCCTCCAATTTTTTTTTTTTTTTTGGTGCTGGGGATCGAACTCTGGGCCTTGCACTTGCTAGTTAAGTGCTCTCCTACTGAGGTAAATCCCCAACCTGACTTCTCTTTTTCTTACCTCCACCTCTCTGTGTCTAGAAGCCTGGCATGCCTCAACTTTTCCACTGAACCAACATCTTTTGTAAGTTCCTGTACTAACACTCCAACAGAACATCTCCTTTTTACCCTTGCCTAAAGAGTCTATCAGTAATATAATAGCTGGAGGCATCTTTTACAATCCTAAGCCACTTTGCCCTCCTTAAGATTCTGCAGGGTTCCCCATTTTACTCACTGAAAACAAAAGCCCTTACTTATAGATCTCCGAGGTGCACTCTATGACTCGTCACCGATACCCCTCTGATCTCACCTGTTCTCCATTCATTGCATGCCTATTTTTGCCTTTAGGCGAGCCCTCTCTGCAGATTGCTTCTTCCATCATATGTCTAACTTCATCATTTTAAACACTTACTACTAGTCCAATTATTTAAATATAGGATAACCAAAAATTGCATATTTTTTCATTAATTTTTATAAGGTAATGGAACAGGAAATATAAAAATGGCAATTTTATCAAACTTATTCAGTAGAAGACTGGTTGAACTGGGGTGTAGTGGCACATGCCTGTCATTCCAGCAATCAGGAGGCTGAGGCAGAAGGATTGCCAAGAGTTTGAGGCCAGCGTGGACTACACAGCGGGACCCTGTCTCAAGAAAAACTTAAAAAAAAAAAAATAGAATTGGCTGGTTAAAATGACACCTACGTGCAAAGCTTGGGATAGTTAGTACATAAACAAACATGCTGCCTGAATGATGCTCAGGGTTAAACTGTTTATTTTTATTTTTTATTTTTTATTTTTGGTGCCGGGGATCGAACTTGGGGCGTTGTGCTTGCAAGACAAGCACTCTAACCACTGGGTTAAAATCTTATATCTCACTTTTAGGGAAGCCTACCCTCTCCACAGTATTCTATACTAGAACCTCTCCCCTCATAGCACTAATCCTCTGACATACTAATGATCTATGCATTTATTGTGTTTAGTGGTTGTGTGATCTTCTGATAAAGTATGATAAGCACCACAAGGAGAGGGGAAATCATGACATGGTAGACATTCACTATTCGTTTGTTGAGTGAATAAATGCTGTGTATATCTTTGGCATCTTTGGCATGTTGATGTCCTTCCCAGGGTGTTCTCTCATGCTTGTCTGTGGCATTGAGCTTTTTTTTTTTTTTTTTTTTTTGGTGCTGGGGGTCGAACTCAGGGCCTTGTGCTTGCTAGGCAAGTACTCTAACCACTGGGCTAAATCCCCAGCCCACAAGGAATTTTTGTTTTGGTAAGCTGCTTAATTGCCCAGGCTGCTTGGAACTTCTGATCCTCCTGCTGTAGTTGCCCAGTGTTCTGGGTTTCATGTGCCACTACATCTGACAGTTATTTGCCTATGTACCCTTTTGTTGTAGAGATGGAATGATCAATAAATTACTTTCAAGCATGAAATGGTATTATGGTTCGATTCTGTGGGTGAAGAGAAACAGAAATTTGTATTCCAGGAAAAAGGAACAGTTGTAAATTTACTGACTTAGTGACGGATGATAATCTAGTTTCTCTGAATACATAAGAGTGATGTGTCAGTTTATTAAAGACATAAATACTTAAAATATTTTGGTAATTACTCATTTGTAACTAGTTAATTGATGAAAAATTTAAATGACAACTTACAAATGTTCAG
Source organism: Hystrix cristata (assembly GCA_004026905.1). Classification (NCBI taxonomy): domain Eukaryota; kingdom Metazoa; phylum Chordata; class Mammalia; order Rodentia; family Hystricidae; genus Hystrix; species Hystrix cristata. Next base: position 132,650 of record PVJO010001810.1, on the reverse strand, counting down.
GGTTCAATCAAGATTCTTTGAACAATACATGAGAAAAAGTTTGAGGTTGTTTGGTGCACCTATTTGGTGTTAGTCTCAGTGGTGGCTGTCTTGGTGATAAAATACCACATTCCTAGTTTTCACATAGCATGCTGTAGAAGGAAGCTACTGCTTAATTGATGTCTGAAGCAAAGATGCACACTTTTATAAAAGCACTTAAATGCAAAGATGTTCAGCGTGTCTGAACAGAATTACAAATGCATATTTTATGTTTGGAATTGTAAGTTAACCTTTCTTTCTTTTTAATTTTTTTTTTGGCAGTATTGGGAATTGAACTGAGGGCACTAGGCAAGTGTTCTACCACTGCGCTGTGCATCCCCCTCTTTTTTTTGGTGCTGGGGATCGAACTCAGGGCTTGCTGGGCAAGCACTCTAACCACTAAGATAGATTCCCAGCACCATCCCCCTGCCTTTTTGAGACACGTCTTGCTAATGTAGTTTTGACTGGCGTTGGCCTCACTGTGTAACCTAGGCTGACCTGGAATTCTCAGCAGTCCTCCTGTCCTGGCCTCCTGAGTGCTGGCCCCCATCCCCTTTTTTGGGGGGCCGGAGAGGTGTTCAGGATCAAACTCAGGGCCTTGTGCTTGTGAGACAAGTACTGTACCATTGAGCTAAATCCCCAGCCCCTTAAGCGTCCTTTTTAAAAAATGAAAAATGACTGTTTGTTCATACCTTAGTAATTTATTTTGCCCAGGTAGGAAGCACAAAGAAAAGGAAAAAGAATTTTTTTGGTGACCTAATATTTTATCATTAAGATAATTTAGTGAATATGTTCCCCACCATAAAGAATAAATAGGAAGGTTAAAATAGAAACGTTAATGTAAACAGTTTTAAAGACACCCCTCTCCCCCTTTGGCTTGAAGGAAAGTCTGTTTTTCTACAGTCTAAAAATTGTGTTGTAGCAGGTTGGTCCTTTGGCTGAGGAGGAGGCACTTTTGTGGTATTGTTGCCATGGTGACCATCTTCCAAGTGCTGTCTCAAGGTCACTCATCACTCATATCACTGAATACATACTTAGATTTTGTGAAAGAAAAAATGTCAACACTCAGTGGATAAAGTGAATTATTATGTTGCATTACTCAACCAATTCTAGAAAAATTAGAAACAGTATTTTAACAGTTGATAAAATATATTTTCTTTGAATATTGAATTTTAACCTGCCAGATTAAAATGCTAATAGTAAATCTGTAAATTAGTCATTGCCTATATTATAATACTTTGATTTTATTCAATTTGTGGCTTAATAAAATAATAAGTAACAATTTAATTTTGTTGTATTTATGTTTGGAGAATGTCTAAACATAGCTCCCTCATACTTGCTTTTTTTATTGATTGATTGATTGATTGATTGATTGTGGTGCCAGGGATTGAACTCAGGGCCTTGGACTTGCTAGGCAAGCACTCTGTCCACTAAGCTAAATCCCCAGCCCCTCATACTTGCTTTTTAATGAGACAAGAGTAAAGATTCTTGCGCTCGCTTTGGCAGCACATACACTAGGAGCAAAGATTCTTCATCATTGCTTTTTTGTAGACTTAGTTTGAAGTTACCACTTGCTCTGTGTTTAGGAGAACAGGATGATCTTTATATATGTTTTCTAAACTAGATTTCAGAGATCTGTTATCTACCTGGCTTCTATTTCATATACTCTTTGTCTTATACTGGTATTAATTTTCTTTGTCCTCATTTTCATCTTTTAGTTGTAGATATTATAACAAAAGCTACTGATTAAAGTTTTTAATATATTGTTTTCAAGCTGTTCTAGAGTGAAGGAAAATATGAAAAGAAATGTCCCTGTGCAGTAGTGTTTATTTTGGGTCTTGTTCCAGGGAGAGAGGCATCAGAGCTGTGAGCCTCCATTAGGCTTGAAGGTGACTTTGAAATCAAAGATGAGATGCATTATTGTAAAAAGGAAAGTGCTACAAAACAAACAAAAATGCTGCTCAAGTATATCTGGCTAGGAAATTTGGTCTTTTAGCTAATTAGATTCTAACTAGTTGCTGTACTTTTCATGAGAATGACATAAATTGATTCTCATAAAGCATTTTCACTAAAAATGCCAAAATGTTAATTGTGATCATCTCTGGATAGTGGGATTATAGGTTTTTTTGTATTTCTTTAGGCTTTTCTACACAATGTAAATGTTACACAATGATCCATATTAATTTTAAAATCAGAAAATGTTAAAATGCATATATTTAAATCCAGACAAGGTGGCACATGCCTGTAATCCTAGCACTTAGGAGGCTGAGACAGGATGATTACTGCAAGTTTGAGGCCAGTAATGGCTACATTGTGAATTCAAGGCCAACCTGAAGTACATCGTGTGACCCTGTCTCAAAACAACCAACAACAACAAAAAGTTTAAAACAATCTTATAGGTGAAGAATAGGCAAAAACTTAGACATCTGAATATTATTAAATATGAAAAATAATATACTATGCTTTGAAAAATAAAAGCATTTTTACTTCTGTTTCTGTAGAGCAGGCACCTTTACAGTGTGTGATCAAGGTTTTTTTTACATGTTTGGAATTTCAGTGAATGAAGATCTCTAGAGATAGTATTCTAAATATGGCAGGTAGTACATGCCAGGTAACTTTTGTTTCATTTATGCATATTTATGTGGCAAAGTGTGTTATCCGATGGTATTTCTGTCATTTGTTTGTAAAATGGAGTTGATGTAAAACAGTGTAAGCTGTGATATGAGGCAACATGATCTGGAAAAATGACTAGGAGGTGAGTCTTGTGCTGTCCCTTCATCCATCTCTTTCTGTGAACTTGGTCAAATTACTTGCTGTGCTTTATTTATTTCCCTCATATCTAAAACAGTTGGTCCCGTTTTCATTATGATCATCCATGATTTCAGTGTCAGTATTGTTCTGTGTAGCTGGGTGTGATGGTACATACCTGTAATCCCAGCATTTAGGAGGCTGAGACAGGAGGATTGCCTTGAGTTTGAAGCCAACCTGGGCTACCTACTTAGTAAGTTTAAGGCAACCTGAAATGTACATAGTAAAACACTGTCTAAAACAAAACAAAACAATTTTAGTATATGTGCTGCTGAAGCGAGCACGAAAAACAAAACAAAACAAAGGTATTGTGCTCATAGTAAAATTTGGATTATTTTCAATAATGGCCGAGAATTGCCATTCATATTAATCAAAAATACTGAATATTTCAAACTGATTGTCTGATTTTTGGATGCCAATTTATCTTATGTTTCTTTACATGGTATTAGAATGATTTTGTATGCTGGGTGTGTATTTAAATAGACTATTTTGAAAGGAGAGGTTGGCTGGATGGTCATGTGTCATAATTAGCAGTTCTTAAAATGTTTTGTGGCTAACTCTAGTAGGTTAGAATTTACTACAGAAATAGAAATAGAAAGAATATTGAATAGAAATTTATTTGGGGGGTTGGAGATTTATCTCAGTGGTAGAGCGCTTGCCTTGCAAGTGCAAGGCCCTGAGTTTGATCCCCAGTAAACCATCCCCTGGCCCACCCAAAGTTATTTGGAATGTCTTAAGCATGGTCCTAATGTAGAGTCTAGATTTCTTCAGTGAATTTTAAGAGTTAATGTTCAATATATTTTCTATGAAGTTTTCTTTAAATGTAGCATAAGAAAGCATTAGATACAAAGAATATGTATCTATGTGCATATGTGTTCATTTTTGTTAAATGAGTTGGTTTTTTTTTTTTTTTTTGGACACAGGGTCTCACTATGTAGTTTAGGCTGGTGTTGAGGTCATTGTGTAACCAGGCTGGCCTCAGACTTGGGGCTAATCTCCTGCCTCAGCCTCTTAAGCACTGGGATTATGAGCATGAACCACCACACTCAGCTAGAATTAAATCCTTATATACCCATTTCCATGTATATGTAATCATACATAATTTTTATTGTGTTGGATTCTATTATTGTTTAGTCTATCACTGATATTTGTTTGTATCGTCACTTTTACAGTAAGGGCAAATGTCGGTCTGATATAGTCTGAAAACTAGCTCTGTGTTGATTGGCTGTTACGAAATACTGCAAAGAGCATCCTTTCTCTCCCATCTTTACCTACTTGTGTAAATTCTATTTCCATAGAACAGATTTGTTGAAATTGAATTTCTGAGTATGTGGATGTCTGAGGATTGCCTTCATGTTGGGATAAATATTTTCAAAATTGCCTTCCAGGAAGGCTTAATAAGTTTGCAGTTCCATTAACAGCTTTTCATTGTACATTTTGTGGGGATGATGATCTTATCATAACTGCCATTTATAGAGTGCCCACCTTATATTAGGAATTGTGCCAGGTACTTAACATCGCTGTCTCTAATCCTGAAAATGTATAAAATATTATCTTAACCCCCATTTATAGTTGAGGAATTTGAGTCAGAGCGGTAAAATAACTCGCTTAAGGCTACATAGCTAGTAAATGGGAATATTGAGGCTTAAACCTACAGATACCTGCTTCCAAAGCTGGTGTTTCTTCCTCTATCCAAAAATAATATCCCTAATTTTGCTAGAGAGAGGGAACCATCTTTAATAGGCATACATATAAATTCAGAATATATATATTCTTTTGAAATGTAGTCACATAATACATAAAGTGTTAATAGTGCTTTAAGCTGGGGATTTAGCTCAGTGATTAGAGTGTTTGCCTAGCAAGCACACGCTGCTGAGTTTGATCCCTGACACCAGAAAAAGAAAAAAGTGCTTTAGGTCAAATGTAGCCCAAATAGATTAGATAATACAGTTTTTGTAATTTATTTATTTAGATAAAGTCTCACTGTGTAGCTCAGGTTGGCCTCAAACTAACAATCTTCCTGCCTCAGCCTCCTGAAGTGCTGAGATTGATAGTGCATTTTATTGAAAAAATAAAAACTTTTTGACTCTGACTTTGGATGTTGGATGCTTGAATTAATTAGCAGTACTGGGAATTAAACTGAGGGACTTTCTACCATTGAGTTACAACCCTAGCTTTTTTGAAAAATTTTTTACATTTTGAGACAGGGTCTTGCTAAGTTGCCCAGGTGGAATTTAAACTTGCTACTCTTCTGCTTTAGCTTCCCAAAGTGCTGGGATTAACAGGCCTGTGCCACTGTGCCTAGCTTAGATGTTTGATTTCTTGCCTTTCCATATGTGTGTAGTTCTAAGTGGTGTTGGGATTGCCTTGAAGATGGACTCCTATAAACCCAATCTAGTTTCAGGAAGAGTAGGCTATATTAGTGTTGTAGGGCCAACATAACAAAGTGTTGTAGTCTGGGTGGCTTATACAACAAGCTTTATTTTCTCACAGAGTAGGCTATGCTAGTGTTGTAGGGCCACCATAACAAAGTGTTGTAGTCTGGGTGGCTTATACAACAAGCTTTATTTTCTCACAGTTCTAGAGCTACAAGTCCAAAATCAAAATGTTGTCAGGGTCTCTCTCTTCTGAGGTCTCTTTTCTTGACTTGCGGATGACTGGTGACTGGCTTCCCTGTGTCTTCACACTGTCTTTCTCTGTACATATATGTGTGACCAAAATTGCTCCTCTTGTGAGGACATTAGTCATATTGGGTTAGAGTCTATTTTAATAACCTTTTCATTCTATCGTAATAACCTCCTTAAAGGCCCTGTCTCCAAATGTAGTTGCATTCTAAATGCATACTAAGTGTTTAAGACAGTCACATAAGAAATTTGAAGCTGGGGATGGTGGCGCATGCCTATAATCCCAGAGGTTGAAGTGGGAGGATCACCATGAGCTCAAGGCAGTCCTAAACTACACGAGATCCTGTCTCAAAAAACAAACAAAAAAAAAGCAAAACAAAAAAATCACACAAAACAGAATACTAACGTCTTGATATGTGTACCAAGGGCCCAATAAATAGTAACTCCTAATATTATTACTGGTTTATAAAAGGAGAATCTAAAAAAAAAAAATCTAGGAAAACAAAGACCCGGGTATCAAAATACATTATGAGACTGCAGGCTCTTCCTGCCACTGTTCCTCACTCCTTGAGCTTCTTTTCTGACAATAAATACTTCTGAACAGGCTTCTCTTTCCCCTAACCAAAAAAAAAAAAAAAATCTATAAAAATTAGTTACTGGGCTGTGGGTATAGCTTAGTGGAAGGGTGCTTGCCTAACACGCACAAAGCCTAAATTTAGGCTGGCCTTGAACTCATAGCAATTTTCCTGCCTCAGCCTCCCAAGTGCTGGTACTACAGGTGTGGCCTACCATGCCTGGCTTGTTTCATTGATTTTTAATCCTCATGACAACTCCATAAGGTATTTTCATGACTGTTATAGGATGAAGCCTTGAACTAGACAGACTAGTTTGTCCAGACTCAAAATTTGTAATCTTCCTTGTACTGCCGCCTTCTTTTCTACTTAAAATTATCATTTTACGACATTTCTACCATATTATACATGATTCCTTTTTTCTTTTGCTGGCTAGTTTCCTGACATACTGCAGAACATAGTGGAGTCAAGGGTTTTTGTCTTCTGTGTTTGGCAGAGTTCCAGATGCCATTCCTGGAACAGAAAACTGAAGATACTGGTATTTTATAGCATCTTAATTCATAAGTGCCATATGCATGTTTTAAATTTCAGAAAGTGGTAGTAGCAATGTTGGTATTTTTAAACTATTTTGACCTCTTGGGTCTAGGAGATTTATACCAATACACAAATTACTTGACGGCTGACTTATTCTTGCTTTTTGATAATGTATGTCAGTTTTCTTTGTGCTTCTGACCAAAAAAGTGTTCTATGTACAATAGAGTATCTCTAGAGAATTTCTCAAATGAGGTTTTATGTACATCCTTCTTATGTATTGTTAAGCAACTTCCACATGTTTTAGCTTCTGCATGTTGAACAATTCTCTTCTTCAAGATCTCTGGGAATCTTGTACACTCTCTGCACTGATCCTTCTTAGATCCCACCCATTTAGTTACCAATTTTTTTGTGTGTGTGTGTGCTTTTTATATGTTAAGCACTATAGTTAAACCAATGAAAGAGGCACAGAGTCTACTTTCCAGAGAAGAGAGGTAGTCACATGTGAAGTACAGTAGGATTGTATGAAGGTGTTATGACTCCTGCAGGAGAAGTGTATAACCTGATGTAAGATTGGGAGAGGGAGGCAGAAGGGAAAAAAGTGTATTGTCTGGTAGTCTTTCAAGAGGAGAGGGGTAAAAGGTGTATGCTGAGGCTGTGGGGTAGTACAGAGGCTCTCAGTTCAATCTCTGGGACTTCTTCCCCAACTAAATAGCATAAATTGGAGGTGAGGTAGATCGATAAAATATCATCCTGGAAAAAAAAATATCATCCTGACAGAGAATATTTTGTGCAGAAAGACTCAGAGCAGATATTATATGAGAATTGGTAAGTTTTTTACTCTGGCTGGACCATGTAAATGGATATGAAGTTCAAGGAAGTATCTTTAGAAAGGAGCTTGCAAAGAAATTTGCACTTTATAGGGATGGAAGAGTTTATGGATGTGGAAAGATTGCATTGATTTGGCTAAGGAGTAAGTAGAGAGTAAAGGTAAATTTTTGGAGTAATCCAAGGGTAATGTACTGTCTGAATTACTAAAGTATAATGGTAATTAGACAGGGTCTCACTGTGCAATTCAGGGTAGCCTTGAACTCACCATGTAGTTCAGGCTGGCCTTGGACCTGTGGTGATCCTCCTGCCTCAGCCTCCTGAGTGCTGGGTTTACAGGCATGCACTACCACACCCGGTTTGAGAAATACTTTAAAAAGTAATGATTGGGGTTGGGGATTAAGGCCCTGAGTTCGATCCCCAGCACCCACCCCCCTCCCCCAAAAAAAGTAATGTTGAAGGAATGGATAAAATAAGTTTCTGTAATGCTTAGAATTTGTAAGTTGGAATTGGGGATTTAACTCAAGTAAGGCCCTCAGTTAGATTCCCAGCACCCTCCCCCACAAAAAACCCTCAAAATTTGTAAGTCTAACCCACTCCTTTTCTCAAGTTTTAAGTATTTTTAGACATGGAAATTGCCTTTAAGGAATATAGAGTTGGACTTTTTACATATTTGTTTGAAAAACTGTTGAAAGATGTATTGTCATTTTGAGATGGAGTCTTGCTATATTGCCCAGATTGGTCTTGAACCTGTGGGTTTAAGTGCATCTCCTGCCTCAGCCTCCTCAGCAGCTGGAACTACATGTGTTTTCTTAGTTACTTTTCTCATTGCTGAGACAAAATACCTGACACCCAAAGTTAAAGGAGAACAGATTTATTGTAGCTCAGTTTGTAGAGGTTTTAGTCCATTATCACCTGGATCCAAGGCAGGGTGCCCTGGCAGAGACATCACAGATGAGAAATGGTTCATGGTGTGGCAGGACAGGCAGAAGGCAGCAGCATGCCTCTTCCTTTAATCCCTTCCAGGCGGCCTGCTTTTGGGTGCTGCCACCCATACCCAGGGTGGGCCTTCCTTAATCCTAGCATCACACACTTAATCCCAGCATCACATCCTTAATTGTAGTATCACACACCCTGGATCCAGCCACCTCCTAAAAGCTCCACATATAACTGCAGCAAATTTTGGGGAGAAAGCTAGATACAAGCCATAATGTGTATATGAGCCACCATATCTGGCTAAGATTATTTCTTTGTATTTCCCTGTAAGTTCACATTGTACATGGCAGACCTTTCGAGAGAATCTGTGTCTTCTGTCAACTCAGTGTTCTTAGTGATGTCTCATAGGATATTTTTTTCTTGTGGCTGCATCATTTTTAGTTGAACTATATTAGAATTTTTTATAGCCTCTTTGAAAACTTTATATAGTAGTATTTTGCTATAAATGTAGTGAATTGAATCTTTTTTTTTGGAAGGGTGCTGGGGATTGAACTCAGGGCCTTGGGCTTGCTAGGCAGGTGCTCTACCACTGAGCTAAATCCCCAGCCCTGAATTGAATCTTAATTCTAATTTAATTGCTATATTTTGATAAATGTAGTTAAATTAACAAAATTGGTTCTTTTAAAATTAATTGTGGAAAAAAATTAATTGTGGAGCCAGGTGCTGTATTATATACTTGTAGTCCCAGTTTGTTGGGAGACTGAGGTAGGAGGATTGCTTGAGCCCGTAAGTTCCAAGGCCAGCTAGGCAGTGAAGTGAGACCATGTCTCAACAAAACAAGACAAAACAGAAAAGAAGAAAGGGAGAAAGGGAGAAAGAAAAAAGAAAGTAATCATGGAACTGATTGAGACTCTTAATGAGCAAGCATTAAGGATGAGAAAGGATGGGAGTATGCTTTAAGGTTGGAACATGTGGGATCTATCTAAAGATTTACTCTAGCAGTATTACTTTTTTTTTTTTTCTTGGTACTGGGGATCGAACACAGGGCCTTGTGCTTGCTAGGCAAGCACTCTAACCACTGAGCTAAATCCCCAGCCCTACTCTAGCATACTGCTTCTCAAAAGTGTATTATTTGTTCCTGTATTTATGTGTGCGATATTTCTGCAGTATTCTAGGCAGGCTGATTTGTAATCTCTAAAACTAGGGCCCAGTTTCATCTCCAGGTGATTCTCTGCTCCCTGAGGTTTGAGAAGCACTGTTCTATACCAAAGAAGGGAAGGAATACCATACTGGTATTCCTAGATTCAGTTCCCAGGACCAGCCCCACCAAAAAAAAAAAAAAAAAAAAAAAAAGTCTTTTGACATTTTTGACTTTTTAGGACCATGCTAAGGATCCTAAGCACCAGGATTGGGGCTTCTTAGGGGTATAATTATTTTTTGGTGCTGGGGACCGAACCTGGGACCTTATGCTTATGAGGCAAGCACTCTAACCACTTAGCTGAATCCCCAGCCTTAGGGGATTCAGCAAATACACTATGCAATTAATCCTGTTGCATAGTGTATTTGCTTTTTGCAGTGCTGAGGATCAGACCTAGGGCCTTGCGTATTCTAGGAAAGTGCTGTACTTACTGAGTTACATCTCCAGCCCCAATCCTGGTGCTTAGGATCCTTAGCATGGTCCTAAAAAGTCAAAAAAGTCAAAAGACTTTTTTGAGGGGGTACTGGGAACTAAATCTAGGGCTTCATGATTGCTAGGTAAGGATCACTGAGCTACTTCCCCAACCCTGTAAGGTTTTCTCTATAGCAGTAGCTTTTAAACTTTAAAAAGTACCAGAATTAAAAAAAAAAAAAAAAGGGCTGGGGATTTAGATCAGTGGTTAGAGTGCTTGCCTAGCAAGCAGGAGGCCCTGAGTTCGATCCCCAGCACCAACCCCCCCGAAACAACAACAACAACAACACCAAAAACCACACACAAAAAACCCCCAAATAAACAAATAAAATTAAAAGGCATTGTGGATTTCATTCAAGTGGTGGAGTGCTTGCAAGGCCCTGAGTTCGATCCCCAGCACCAATCAATCAGTCAATAATTTTTCCATTCTTTTTTATTTTTATCTTTGCAGTGCTAGGGATCAAGCCCAAATCCTTGTTCATGCTAGGCAAGTGCTCTACCACTAAGCTATGTACCACCAGCCTACTTTCCCATTCTGTTGCTTGAAAGAACTGCTTATGTGCAAGTTTTTCTATTACTCAAAGCCTTGTGCATGTATCTGAAAAGCATTAGCTTATTATCTGTAATAAGCATTAGTACCTTAAGCGTTCACTTAGTATGTACAAACTTTACTAGGATTTGGGAAAGACAGTGGTTTTTTTTTTTTTTTTTTTTTTTTAATTTTCTTCCCTGTGAATCTACCTAACTACTGTCAGGTTATGGATGGGGCAGTGAGGAGCCACATGTGCAAGTGGTTTAAAATGCTTCGTTTTCTGTTTTTTTTTTTTGGCAGTGCTAAGGATTTGAAATGAGGACCTACGTGTTGATAATATCTGTAGTTTGTATGCTTTTCTATTACTTAGTCCTCAACAGCAAGTTTAGGGGTTGGGGAATTTAGCTCAGTGGTAGAGCGCTTGCAGTTCCATCCCCAGTACCACCTCCCCCCCTAAAGCAAATTTATTGGAAAAGATTTTTATCAGATAATTATATCAATTTCCTTGACAAGGCAAAAACTGTCTGACAGTGTATTCAACCAAGTACACAAATACTTAGTAAATATTTCTGAATTGGTAAGAAAAATCTTCAATGTTTTAAAGATAGGCAGACGAATTGTAAAACCATGTTAAGTTCAAAAAGAGGCACAAGGCCCTGAGTTGGGTCCCCAGCACTGTCCCCCCAAAAAGAGGAAGTTCAGATTTAACGTTTGAGAACTGACATGTTTGGATTGATGACCACAACTGCGTTTGTCTTTTGAATTTTCATGTTATTTTTCCCTCTTGGTGCCTTTGGGTAGCATTAGATAGAAATAATAAGCACATGGAATAGAAATGCACATGGTGTAAGAATTCTGCATCTTTATTTATTCCTTTTTTTTTTTTTTCTTTTTCTTTTTTGGCAACAGGATCTTGCCACATAGTCCAGCCTGAGCTTGAACTCACTTTGTAGCCCAAGCTGGCCTCAAACTTGAAGCAGTGAGTCCTTCTGCCTCAGCCTCGAGTGCTGGGGTTACAGATGTGCATCTCCTGTGGGGTTTTGAGTTTGTAATTAGAGAAGTTATTTTATCACTTCCTTATACTTTTTCCTACTAGATTTAGCTTCCTTTAGTGGTTCTTCATTCCTGAATCAATTGTGATTTTTTTTTTTTTTTTGGAAACAGGATTTTGCTATGTAGTTCAGGCCAGTCTTGAACTCACTGTGTAGCCTAGACTGGCCTTGAATATGCAGCGATCCTGCCTCAGCCTCCCGAGTGCTGGGATTACAGGTGTGTGCTACCTGGTTCAGTTTTGATTTTTTTTGGCGGGGGCGGGGGGGATGCTGGGAATCAAATCCGGGGGCTTGTGCTTGCTAGGCAAGGGCTCTATCACTTGAGGTAAATCCCCAACTCCTCAATTGTGATTTTTACGAAATGCTGATTTTTGTAGTTCCAGTGTTCCTTTTATATTTATTAATTATCCTTCTATAGTAAGAAGTTGTTTGTATTATTCTGCTAATTCTTTTTGTATATATATTTTCATATTTGTGAATTTATGAATTTTTACTTTATTCAATAGGTTATAATCCTTTATTATTATCTTAGTGCTTTAATTGTACCATATTTGGCCAGTAGATTTTTAATTTTTTAATAAGAGATGTGTATTTTTTGGAGACATTGTGTTACCTTGAGGCCAGTTGATGTTTAACTTTGGTTATGGTGTGGGTTTTTGGTGTGTGAAATCTGTAAAACTTTTCTATGTAAAAATACTCAAATGTTTCATCTCTTTAGGCTTTTGGAGTTTAAGTCATACTTGAGAAAGCCCATTTTCACCTTAATGTGATTATCTGTTATTCATCACCAAAATCCCTTCATTTTGTGACTTTTGCTAATTGATTTTTGACCATTCCTTTATGTATAAGCACCACATTGGTGAGTGGATGGAATTAGAGAAAGAGAAGGAAGATACAGTATAGAGGTGTCTGTAGTTGCATTCATTCATATTCTCATTCTCTCTCTCTTTCTACCTTTCTTTTCCTTTTCAATTTTTGGTGCTGGGGATAGAACCCAGAGCCTCTCACATGCTAGCCAGTGCCCTTACTAGTGAGCCACAACTCACTAGTCTCTTTCTTCTGCTGAATTGTTGAGGTGGAAAACCAAACACGTAATTCTAATAAGGGTGGTACCCTCGGTGGGACAAAAGGGGGAGGCAGGCTTATTGCTTCCCTGCTTGCTGCTTGCTGCCTTCTGCTTGCCAAGCCATGAACTGTGATCCCCCTCTGCTATGCCTCCACCTTGGAGCCAGCTGACTATTGACTGAAACCTTTACAAACTCTGAGCTGAAATAAACCTTTCCTTCTTTTAACTTTGTATGTCTCAGCAACGAGAAAAGTAATGAAGACACTGGGTTTAACTAAGATAAATCCTAAAGTTTGAGGTCCTGGGAATCTCTTGCTGAATGGGTGGGTTGTATGTTTTTCTGTACCCACAGAGAAGGCTTTCCCTGACATGATGGCAGTGTTAGTAGCAGTGAGGATCTCATTTAGACTTCATAACTGCTGTTTGAAATAGGTAGGACAAGGAATGTTATCCTTTTTTTAATAAAGGAAGAAACTGGGGTGGGCACAGGGAGACAGTTATAGGAGGGTTGAAATTTGATCTTTTTCCTCCACATCCATCGGAAAAGCATTGTTTTTAGTAGTGCTGCCATGAACATCCACTAACTTGTTTTAATACTTATGAAAACATTGTATGGTGTGCTAGCTGTAAATATGGTTCTTCTTGTGATTTTATATGTTAATTTTTAAAATGAAGCACAACAGCTCTGTATGCTAGTGCACACCTGTAATCCAAGCAGACTGAAGTGGGAGCATTGCTGTGATTTTAAGGCCAGCCTGAACTGTATAGTGAGATCCTGTGTCACCCGCAACAAAGAACATTTACTTTTTAGGCAGCTTATGTAGCACATAATTGTCTGGTTCCTAGTGGTCTATGTATAATGTGGGTCCCAGATCGAAAATTGAAATAAGATTGGGCTATTAGACTTAATAAAATAGGTAGTTGATTAGTACTAATGCTAACAGATCATAAAATTAACTATTATATGCAATGCTATCTGTCTGGGAGATTTCCTTGCCCATTACTGGGGATTGAACCCAGGTGTGCTCTACCACTGAGCTGTATCTATCCCCCATCCCTTTTAATATTTTAAATTTTGAGACAGGGTCTCTTTTTTTAAAAAATTTTATTTTAATGGTACATTTTAGATGTATATAGTGATAACATTAATCATAGGGAATTTGTACCTGTACATGATATAGGTTGAACTCAGGGTCTTGTGCTTGCAAGGCCAGCACTCTAACCACTGAGCTAAGTCCCCAGCCTGTACATGATATATCTTGTTGCTTCTTTTTTCCCCATTCCCCTCCCCTCCCTTCACCCCCCTCCTCTATCCTTCTTTTTTCTCCCTCCTTCTTTACAAAAGCTTTGTTTCCATTTTTTCCTTCCATTTCTTATTTTTCTTGTCCCTCTGTTCCTTCCCCCACCCTTTGTTGTTCCCTTTCCCATTTGAACACTTTCTTCCCTTTCCCAATATAATACATTTTAGTCTTTATTTACCCTTTCAGTTTCTCACACCAGAGAAGCAGTGCAGTATTTAAACATGTGTGTCTAATTTATTTCACGTAAGAGAGTATGGTCTCAAGATGCATCCATTTACCTAGAAATATCTCAAGCTTATCATTCTTTATGGCAGAGTACTACTCCATTGTATAAAAAAACCACATTTTCTTTATCCATTCCTTGGTTGGTGGGCATTTGGGCTGTTTCCAAGATTTAGCTATTACAAACTATGCTGCTATAAACATGGGTGTGCATGTATTGCTGTGGTTTGATGCTTTTAATTCTTTTGGGAAGATACCAAGAAGAGAAATAGCTGGGTCAAATGGAATCTCTAGTCCTAGTTCCCTGGGGAATCTCCACACTGATTTCCGCAGTGGTTGCACCAGTCTACGCTACCACCAACAGTGAAGAAATGTTCCTTTTTCTCCACAGCCCCTCCAGCATTTGTTATTGGGTGATTTGTTGATAATAGCCATTCTTTCTGGAGTGGGATGGAATCTCAGGATTCTTTTAATTTGTATCTCTCAAAGGACCAGTGATGTTGAACATTTTTTCATGTTTATTTGCTGTTTCTACTTCTTAATCTGAGAAGTGTCTATTCATTTCAGTTGCCTACTTTTGGATTGGGTCTTTAAGTTTGGGGGGTCTGATTATTTTGAGTTCTTTATATATTCAAGATGTTAGTCCTTTGTTGGAGGAACAGATGGCAAAAATTTTTTCCCACTCTGTGGGTTGTCTGTTTGCTCTGTTGGTGGTTTCTTTTGCTGTGCAAAAGCTTTTAAATAAGATTAGATCCCAGTTGTTGATTCTTTGTGATATTTCCTGGGCAACTGGGGATTTGTTCATAAAGTCTTTGCCTACACCTATGTCTTGAAGAGTTCTACTTATTCTGTCTTCCAACAGATTTAGTGTTTCTGTTTTAATATTTAGATCTTCGATCCACTTTGATTTTAGTTTAGTGCATGGGGAAGGATATGGGTCTAGTTTTAGTCTTCAGCATGTGGAGAGCCAGTTTTTCCAGCACCATTTATTAAAGAGGCTCTCTTTCTTCCAGTGAGGTTGTTTGGCCCCTTTGTCAAAGGTAAGGTGACTGAGAGTGTTTGAACATGTTTCTGCATCTTCTAATCTGTTCCATTGGTCCCGGGGTCTGGCAAACAGAATGCAACAAATCATTAAGAAGATTATACACTATGACCAAGTAGGATTCATCCCACAGATGCAGGGATGGTCCAACATACGCAAATCAATACATTGATACATCATATTAACAGAGCCAAGGACAAAAACCATATGATCATCTCAGTAGACACAGAAAAAGTGTTTGACAAGGTCTAACACCCATTCATGATAAAAATCCTGCAGAGAATTGGAATAGATGGTCTTTGTCTCAATCTGATAAAAGCCATCTATGACAAACTAACAGGCGACATCATAATAAATGTTCAAAAATCGAAAGCTTTTGGTTCTAGATTTTCACCCTAAAATCTAGAACAAGACAAGGATGTCCACTCTCACCACTCTTATTCAATATAGTTCTGGAAACATTAGCCAGAGCAATTAGATAAGAGAAAGAGAAGGAATAAGGATAAGAAAAGAAGAAGTTAAATTATTGTTATTTGCAGATGACATGATACTTTATATAGAAGACCCCAAAAACTCCACCAAAAGACTTCTGGATTTAATAGCCAAATTCAGCAGCATAGCTGGATACTAAGTCAACTCTCAGAAATCAGTAGTATTCCTGTATACAAATAACAGACTCACTGAGAGAGAAATTAGGGAAACAACACCTTTCACAATAGCATCCAAAAAAATGAAGTACCTAGGAATCAATCCAACAAAGGAAGTAAAAGATCTATACATTGAAAACTACACTACTTTGAAAAAGGAGATTGAAGAAGATATCAGAAAATGGAAAGATATCCCTTGCTCTAGGGTAGGAAGAACCAATATAGTGAAAATGACCATAGTTCCAAAACTGCTATACAGATTTAAT
Organism: Hystrix cristata; assembly: GCA_004026905.1. Taxonomy (NCBI): domain Eukaryota; kingdom Metazoa; phylum Chordata; class Mammalia; order Rodentia; family Hystricidae; genus Hystrix; species Hystrix cristata. The sequence continues at coordinate 116,536 of PVJO010001810.1, read as the reverse complement.
GCAATCCCAATTAAAATACCAATAGCATACCTCACAGAATTAGAGAAAACAATCCTAAAATTCATTTGGAACCAAAAGAAACCTAGAATAGTAAAAGCTATTCTGGGTGACAAAAGCAAAGTAGGGGCCATCACAATCCCTGACCTGAAATTATATTACAAATCTAGCGTAATAAAAACAGCATGGTACTGGCAAAGAGGCAGGGTCTCTTTAAGATTTGTTGGTAAGGACTCAAACCTTTGATCCTCCTGCTTTGGCCTCCCAGGTGCTGGAATTATAGGCATGCACCACTATGACTGGTTTATCTGGAATACTCTTCACATACTTGGTTCTTTACAGCTCTTGAATTGAAAGTTGCACCCTCAGAGAACTCTTCCCAGAACTATAGTTAGTACTTGCTCCCTATCCTCCCTATGTCGTATTGCACCTTTTGGCTCTTCCCACTTTGTGGAAATATCTTATTTCTGTATTTTTTGTTTGTTAATACCCAGGATCATTTTTCCATTGTCAGGGTTTATCGCATCTCAGTATATAATAATCATTATATTGATTATTGAACTCATATACAGTGGTACCCTCAGCTCACGAATGTAATTTGTTTCATGATTCTAGAAAAGATGGCCACATTCATGTTTGTGAGATAAAGATGGCTTTGGTTGTATCTGTCATCAGATACAGTTTGCAAACAAAAACAAAATTTTGCAAAACACTTCTATTTATGAACCAAATTGCAGACAAAAGTGTTTGTGAACCAAGGTGCCGCTGTAATAGGCACTTTGCTGGGCCCAGGGACTAGGCTCTCTGAATTTAGGGACTTTCTATGAGGGTCTTGTGTTTTGTTTACTCTAGTATCCACAGAATGAAGAATAGCAGTAGAATCTAGAATATCAGGTAGAATCTGTTATACTTTCAGTAAACATTTGTGAAATGAATAGATAGCTTACACTTAAACTGTGCCAGGCAGAAAGTATTAGCTTTTTCACTTGATAGATATTGCTAAGGTTCATAGTCTAATTTTTGTTTTGGGAGTATTTCCTGGGCATTGAACCCAGGGCCTTGTGCATGCTAGGCAATTGCTCCACCACTGTGCTGCACTGCTAGCCCTTTTTTATTTTTTAGTTTGAGACAGGCCTTGCCATATTGTCCAGGCTGGTCTTGAACTTGCTGTCCTAGCTCAGGCTCCCAAGTAGCTGGGATTATAGGCGTGTGTCACTGAACCTGGCTTTCTAATGTGATTTTAAAAGAGTAAACATATGATGACATATTAAGATGAGTAGTAATAGTTTGCATGGTATAGTACTTTCTGTTATTTAAACACCTTTTCTTTCTTTTTTTTTATTTAAACACTTTTTCATTTGTGGAATCAGCAATCTGTCAGTTGGATGCCCTTGAAAATACTTGAGTCTTGAGTCTTTAAAAAAAAAAAACCATTGGCAGATGAAGAAGACTAAGACATATAGGCTACTGTGTTGTTTGCTACTGTTTTATAGTCACTATTTATTTTCATGTTCTGTGTTTTGCTCAGAAGCTGCTTTTAGTCCTTTAAGAATTCCAAGCACAAGCTATGGTGGACCCTGATTAGTTTGTGTTGCTTAATGCATTGAGTACTTGTATAAAACCCTGAGAGAAGTTTGATTTAGTTGGAGATACGAACGAATTAAAACTTTTTGCTTGTCCTGATCTATGGCAAGGTGCTAGATTACTGGTGCTTAGCTCTCTATCTTTGAAATAATTTACATGTTGGGGAAAAAAGAAAATAGAAGCCAGGAGAATTTGAGGACAAATTCACCCACCTTTATTGACCTATAAGGTATCTTTGGGAGGAGCAATAAGACTAATTTAATTTTACTCTTTTTTTATTTTTATTTTTTGTTTTGTTGAGATAAGGTCTTGCTCTGTAGTGCATACTGACCTTAAACTCACTGTATAGCTCAGGCTGGCCATGAACTCACTGGTCTAACTGCCTCAGCCTCCCTAGTGTTGGGATTGCAGGTGTGTACCACCACGTTTGCCTTTTATCATCTTTTGGAGTTTTTGTCATTTCAAAGTATTAGCCAGCTTTCTGTTACTATAACAAATACCTGAGATGATCAATTTATAAAGAGAAAGGTTTATGCAGACGTACACTTTTAGAGGCTTCAGTCCATGATTAGTTGGACCCCCTGGCTTTAGTGAGGCAGCACATCATTGCCCATTCATGTGATGGAGCAAAACTGCTCACTTCATGGCTGAGAAGTAAAAGACAGAGTGGGAAAGAGAAAGGGCCAGGTTTCATAGGCCCCCTGCAAGGGTATATCCTCCATGACCTAAAGACCTCCCTTGAGGACCTACCTTTAAAGCCTTCTTCCCAATAGTAGAACACTGGTGACCAAGCCCTTACCATGTGGACCTTTGGGGGACATGGATGTAAACTATAGCAGTGTATGATGGATCTTGTTGAATAATTCTGAGTACCCTTTTTAGCCTCACTCAGAGACTAGGCTCTCTGAGTTCAGGGACTTCTCACAGTACGTTTTTACTTGGTTGCCTTCCTTATCTTCCTAACATGATTTAAAAAGCTCTCTGTTTAAAAAAGAAAAAAAGTCTTCTGTTGAAGTTACTGAACCAAATTTCAGTCACAAAAAGGATGAAGGAAAAAAAAAGGATGAAGAGCACAAGGGTTGGACAAAATTATATTCGTGTAGAAAATAGAAATGCCTCTGACAAATGTGACTATTTTAAAAACATACTTGGTTTTGTGTTTGTTATACAACCATTAAAAACACAGTTCATTGCTCATTATCTGTGGAATATCATGTTTGAGCATAATTCTCATTTTATAGGTAGGAAAAATGAGACACAAAATCAGTCCACCTACTATGAGAGGTTAGATAGAAAATTACAGGGAGAAGGGCTGGGGATTTAGCTCAAATAGTAGAGTGTAGAGTGCTTGCCTAGCAAGTGCAAAGGCCAGAATTCGATCCCCAGCACGCCCCTTACCCCCCCAAAATTACAGGAAGAGCATAAGTTTAACTTTGAAATGTGTATAGGACTTCAAAGATACAGGCATAGTATGTTGTATGGTTTTCTAGCTGTGCATAGTAACCGCTCAATGAGATTCTTGTTACTAATTGTTCAAGGAGAGGGCCTTTAGTTTTTTTTTTGAGACAGGGCCTCACTATGTAGTTCAGGTTGTCCTTGAACTCACTATGTAGCTCAGGCTGGCCTTGAACTCACAGCAGTCCTCCCATCTCAGCCTCCCGAGTGCTGGGAATACAGGCGTGTGCCACCATGCCCAGAGAGAGGACTTTTTCTTGCTGCTGATAATATATTTTTTGATGATTGTTTTGAGCACAGAGGCATAATAACATTTGCATTAATTCTGGTGAGATAAAGTCAGTTGAATTTCAGAACATAATTTTATCAGAGATTTTCCAGTAAAGTTTTAGATTTTTACTTTCATGACTTAAGAAATACTTTGTTTTAGATAAAAGAAATTCAAATCTGGTTCTATTTCTTCAAGGACTTGTATCTTCCTTTTGTAGGTGCTTTGCATAACAAATACAGATTGCACTGTGTTGAATGCTAAATTTACTTCAGTGTCTGGCATTAAATGATTTACTGTATACAGCATTAAGTAAGGTGTTTTTACACATTGTAGCACTGAGGATTTTTTAAAAATATAATTTGGATATATAAACATTATATTGAACTACATTTCTATTTTTAAATATTAAAAGATGGAAATATTTTAATCTTAAATATCCCAGGAATCCTAGGATCTTCCTCCACTACCTCCTTCTCTCCCTGGTATAGCTAGCTGTCTGTGGAGTTGGAATCCTGAGTGTTAATAAATGCACCACCCGTTCCCTTCCCCCAGCCCTACACCAGAGCTTAGTTTGCCTGCAGCTGCAGTGGTAGGCATCTTTCAGGAAGTGACCTTGGCTTATATTAATCAAATTCAGAACACACAAAAAAGCTTCTTGCTAACATGCTGACTTGATGTAAAATTTTATCGCGTCCATTTTCTCTCAAAGTGAAGCCATCTTGTACAGAGATACAAAGAAGTCATCTAATTAATATAAAAAAACTAGATCTATTTTGAAATTATAGACTTCATTGCCAAATATACATACACTTAAATCACAGGGTTTGTGAGTTCTTACTAGAAAATTACTTGTTTTAATGCTGAATTAAGAAGAAACAATATATTAGCATCGATTTTATTTGCTATCTGAACAACTGACGTTAAATTTCTGCTGGTATGCAGACTGTACATTATGAAGTACATTCAAGGCCCTTTTTTTTTTTCCCCCCAGGGCCCTTTAGCACTGAAAAACCTCTGGATTTTTCAGAAGTACCTGGGGTGTCCGTTGCTGGTTTGAATAAGAATTAATATCCTATATGAAATTATTTTCTTAGGTTTTTTTTTTTTTTTTTCTTTTTGGTTGAGACAGGGTCTCACTATGTAGTTCAGGCTGGACTTGAACTACAGTGATCCTCCTGCCTCAGTCTCCCAAGTTCTGGAGTTGCAAGTGTGCGCCATCATACCTGGTGGGACCTTCTAAATATAGGTTTAAATTTAATTCAGTAAGACTGCTGAAGTTTAACTAACTACTGTATCATTCCAATTTTAGTATATGTGCTGCTGAAGCGAGCACTCAACCAACTAATGTAATCAAGGAGAGAAACTCTGCTACTACAAATTAACTGTCTGCTAATATAGGATTTAATTGATCATTTTGATAGAGCACTTGGTACAGCCATTTCACGTTCATGCCCTAGTGCTTTAAAGTAATGTAATTTTTAAATGTAGTGTAGTTAAGGTGTGTGTTAGTAGAGGTTGTTATTTATTTTTGAGTCAGGGTCTGTTATTGTTGCTCAAGCTGTCCTTGAATTTGGCATAGACAATCCCCCTGTCTCAGCCTTTCAAATACAGTACCTGGGACTGCAGATGCATGCTATCACTCTACCCTGGCTGATATGTTGATTTTAATTCTTACTCAGTCTTAAATGAGTAAGATTGAATGAGTAAGGATGTTGCAAATATTTAATGATTTGTTTACTGATTTCTGTATTTGGAGAAAATGTACATAAGAAATTAAAATAAAGGGGAGCAGTTGTATCTGTGGCCAAAAGGTTTGCTCCCGAGTTGGTTGTGCAGGGGATTACTCCTGGGTGCTGGGAGTGTTTGGAGAGGAAACTTAAATCAGGAGTTCTATCTTCATTTCTGCAGATCCACTATATGCAAAGCATAGGCACATTCCATGTTCATACTGATTATTTGGGAAGGGGTGTGATCTATACAGATAAAAATTTGGGGTGTAAATAATTAAATGTCTTCATTATCTGGATTTATTTTAACATGTTCACAAAGGGGTGGTAATTTGTATATCTCGCTCTTGAGTGGCTCTGAGCTACCAGTGGTCCGTGCATGACTGTCTCATCAGGTGGGACAAGCTGCCCATGGCAAGTCATTCCTGTATCCTGTGGTTCAAGCTCACAGGATGTGTTAAAGCATTTACTGGAAATGCAGCATTCTTTTATCACAAGTTATTAGAATTGCAGTCTCTTGGAACTTAAATGTCTCCTTAACCTGTTTAAATTCATTCTTTGTCTTGAAACTAGCATTAATGATTGATTTTTTTTGATACTTACAGGATAAAGAAATTGTGATTTCAAGGAGAAAAAGGATAATTACTTGTTCATCTCTTCCGTCAAACACCTGTTTAAAATATAATTGTCACCTTGAACTTCAGATGTTCTTTGCCTTCTCTACTCCTCCCTGCCCTTAAAAGAAAATGAAAAAAAGAAAGGCTTAGGAAAAAAGAAACACATGCAATCTTGGTAGCCAATGAGTTAATGTTCATTTGCAGCCTGAGGGGTCAGCATGCAGTCTGCTTGCTGATTGGCTGCTAAAAGGTGAAATTGAAACCACTGTAAACTTTTGACCCTGTAGCAATTGTTGTGGAACGCCTTCCACTGGTGCAGCCCAGAGCTTTGCTCACCTCCCCGCCCAACCCTCCCGTCCTCTTTCCTGTATTTATTTTGTGAGGGAGATCGTGCAGCACTGCATGTAGTTTTTCCAAGAGATGAGGAAGAGGGAGGCAGAACAAGCACCAGCAGGCTGCTTGCTGGTTGCTTGTTCAGTAACTGAGTCATTACTAATTTAACTCAGACAGAGACTCGGGGCTGTTAATAAACTGGTCTGTCAACTGGATATTTTAGTTTTCTCCTTAAGGTAATTTTAAAAAACAGAATTATTTAATGCTGTTGTTTAATAGTGGGTAATATCATGAAAGCAAAATGTGTGGTTTAATTTTCTAGATATGCGGAGTTGAAGATAGTTACCACTTTTAGCTATACCCTTTATGTTTTGTATATCACATGTGATTTTTACATAAATGCCCATCCTTTTACAAAAATTTTTTTCTGCTTTGCCTTTTATCATAAACTCAAGTGGTATTTTGGTTATGATAACTCTGGGAATAATTGCAGAAATTGAACATTCTGATTTCATTAATTTTTTTCTTTTTTTGGTTGAGATGAATGGTTTTAAATTTACCTTGCTTTCTGTGAAAAAGACCTATTTTTCTTTATTTTTTTCTATAATACAGTACTGTCATGGGACCCTGTCTTTTGCTTTTGGTTCCTTTTATCCTTGGGCTGTAGGTCAGTGCAACATACTAATTCTCAACAAATGCTTACTATATGAACATTGTTTTCAGGAACATTAGGGGCTGTTTATATCTGCTCTTCTTTTCTAACTAACTAATAGCAGGAACCATGAGTTGCTTCTGTTTCCAAGTGCGACTGTAGTGCCTGGCATCTAGTAAATACACAGCAAACATTCAGTTGAATTAAATAACTTGTACAAGGTTATCTCACAAAACTCAAGTTTATAAAATCTAGATTTTTCTGCCAGGCATGGTGGCGCACGCCTGTAATCCTAGCACTCAGGAGGCTGAGGCAGGCGGATCGCTGTGAGTTTGAGGCCAGGCTGGGATACGTAGTGAGACCCTATCTCAAAAACAAAAAACTAACCTAGGTTTTCTGAAGCCATAGCTTCTATTTTCATTGGATCATTTAAATTTTCAGATTGATTCCATTGAGAACTAAGCATGTATAATTTATTAAATGATCATATTAAATAAATGATAAATCAGCTTGATTGTAGTATATAGTATAGGATAAGCTGTGTCAGTTTTTTAAACTGTCCTTATTTTACTAGGCATGCTTATGTTGTAATAATTTCTTCTCTCCTACCAAAAATATTACAGTATTTAGAAACGTTTGTAGAACTGGGAGTGGTGTACCTCATGCCTATATACTGGGGAGGCTGATGCAGGAGGATTGGGAGTTGGAGGTCAGTCTGGGCTAGATGCCAAGTTCAAGGCTGGCCTAGACTATGAAGCAAAACCTAAACTCAAAACCAAACAAAAAGGTTTATAATCAGTATCTTGCCTTGTTCTCCTGGGAAGGAAATGCATTTAAAATTATTTGAACATGTATTTTTTTTTTATTTTTTTATTTTTATTTTTTATTTTTTTTTTTGAACATGTATTAGTGCACTAAGAAATAGTTAAAGTTTTTATTGCGTTTTCGTGCATATACCTCAAAAAGTGGCATCTTACATAATTTTAAAATTTCCTATGATTTAAAATTCACATCCTGGGGGTTGGGGATTTAGTTCAACCCCAGCAACCCCCCCCCCAAAAAAAATTCACGTCCTGTCCATTCTTTCCCTGTAGTACAGCTACAGATAGTTTGCAGTTGATTATTATTACAAGTTAAATTGTTGTGATTTCAACAAAGGATAATTTTTTTCCTTTTTTTTTGCGGGGGGTGGTGGGGATCAAACTAGGACCTTTGCGCTTCTTGCTAAATCCCCAGGCCCAAAGGGTAATTTTTTTTTCTTTTTTTTTTTTTTTTTTTTTTTTTTTTTTTGGTGCTAGGGGTCGAACTCAGGGCCTTGTGCTTGCCAGGCAAGCACTCTAACTGCTGAGGTAAATCCGCAGCCAAAAGGATAATATATTTACCACTTGATAAATCATGTCAACTGTGAAAGAGTGGGTTTTTTTTTTTGTTTGGTGCCAGGGACAAACTCAGGGCCTTGCGGTTGCTAGGCAAGTGCTCTACCACTTGAGCTAAATCCCCATCCCCGAGAGCGGTATTTTTAACATATGTTATGCAGCCTTTAGGTAGGCTGAACACTGATTGGTGAACCAGCTTATTCTGTAGTCCTTTGAAAACTGGCGGACGGTAGCTGGTTTCCTCAAAGACAATGGCTCCCACTCTCTATGGATATTAGGAAATGAGAAGAAAGTCTGAACAATGCCATCAAGTACATGGAAAGAACAGAGTTTAGTGTGTGATTAGTGGAGTACTTGCTCCACCCCCTGCATTCAACAGGGAAGGAAAACGTGTTAATGATGCTTAGTGGCTTCTTTTTTTTGTCAGCATTTCCAAACATCAGCCAGCTAGCTGGCTGGCTGGCTGGCTGTTTGGCTGGCTATCTATCTATGTATCTATGTATCTATGTATCTATCTATCTATCTATCTTTCTGTCTGTTTATCTGGTGCTGGGGATTGAACTCAGGGTCTTGTGCTTGCTAGGCAAGAACTCTACCGCTGAGCTAAATCCCCAACCCCAGCATTTTATTGTTTGGATATGGATATTCCTCTGTCATCTTCCCTCCCCCTGTTTGAATCTTTGTTCAGTCTACAAGGTGCATCATCTCAGAATAACTATTACACAGGTAAGTTTGCCCCACCGCTGCTAGCTCTGCGGACAGAGGTTTTGAATACTGCAGGTCTCATCAGTCACCTGTTCTAGGTCCCCCCCCCAATACCGTCTCAAGTACCTAATATTTTAGAAAGTGTCATACTCATTTTTTATGTCAATGTAATTGGGTTCTTTTATGTATGACTGACTAAAGCCCAAAGTATGAAAAAGGGGTAAGAACTCGATTTTGTTAAAAGTAAAAAATACATCCTAAGAAATCTGCTGGGATTGTTGGCTTTGCCAGACCAGATTAACTCCCCAGCAGTTTTTCTAACACTTCTGTGCTTTGTAGGATCCTGATAGTAATACACTACTTCTTAAAATATCTACCCCTTCCAGGGTCCTCATAGGCAAATGAGTTATTGATATGTGAGTATTTAGGAATCTCTGTGGTCTAGGTATATACTTCCTGAGAGGAGAGAATTTTATAGATGCTGTGTTTTTGGTTCTGAGAATGCTTTTTGGCAGGGTCAACAATCCTTGAGAAAGAATATGAAAACCAACTGTATGATAGATAGTTCAGTACAAACCTAGGTGGTCTCACTAACCTTCCACACTAGACAACAGTATTTGTTGGGTCAGTTGTTATGGTCCTAGGTATTTTCCTGTTTAATTCCTTTCTTTACCCTGTGTCTCTTGTTCCTTTGGTGCTTGCTTGTTCCACAATCCTTCCTTTTTCCCACCTAAAAAAGGGAGCAACAAGAACAACAAAAGATCCATTTCTGAAGTGAAACCTGGTCTAAAACCAGGGGCACAAAACTTTAATGCCAGGTGTGGTGGTGCACACCTGTAATCCCAGCATTTAGGAGGCTGAGGCAGGAGGATCACATTGAGTTCAAGGGCAGCCTAAACTAAATAGCAAGACCCTGTCTCAAAAAAAAAAACCAAACAAAACCTACCCAGAAATTTTTTCTACCTTTCCCCCTTCACTTCTTCATCGTCTTTTTTTTTTTTCGTCTTCTAATTAATTGAGACAGCTTAGAAATTCAGATTCAAAAACATTGAACTCAGGGTTGAGGATTTAGCTGAGTGATAGAGTGCCTTGCTAGGCCCTGAGTTTGATCCTCAGCACCCAAAAAAACAAAACAAAAAACATTGAACTCATTTAAAAACAAAAACTAGGGGCTGGGGATTTAGCTTAGTGGTTAGAGTGCTTGCCTAGGAAGTGCGAGGCCCTGAGTTTGATCCCCGGCACCAAAAAAACCAAAAAACAAAAAACACCTAATGATTGTTTTCTCCTGTTTTAAAATTTTTGTTTCAGTATACTTGGAAATTCTTACGTGTCCGATAGTCTTTTTTGTTTAGTTGGTAATAGCTTATTTTATGTGCTGGATACTAATAAGTAATTTGTACATTTTCATTTAAGCCTCACAAAAGCCTTATGAAATGTTATACCTTTGTGGGGGGGCCCATCCTAATTAAAAAAAAAAATTAAGGCCTTGAAGTCATAAATTGACCAAGGTTGCCTAGCTGTTTGGGAGTTGAGTGTTGATCCAGCTGTCTCCAAAGCTTGTACTCATTTTATCCATTATTGTAGCTGCTAGTTGTATTATTATACATTGATGATGCATTCCAAATTCCAAATACAAGTAGGTATTATATCTCAATTATAAATCGGGACTAGGTGTGGTGGTGCATGCCTGTAATCACCTGTAATCCCAGCACTCAGGAGGCTGAGACAGGAGGGTCGGCTCAAGTTTGAGGCCAGCCTGGGCTACATAAGTGAGTTCAAGGCCAGCCTGAACTACATAGCAAGATCCTGTCTCAAAAAAAAAAAAAAATCATTAAAAAAATTCGAGGATTATTCTGTGATTATAAATAGGCATGTAAGTCTGTGACACTGATACTGCTACCTGGATTTCTCTCTTTCTCTTTTCTAGTTGTGCGTGACATGCTGTTTCCATCCTCTTCCCCCCTTCATTTGGGGCCTCAAAAGTGCAGTAAGGCAGTTACCTAGCAAGCGCAAGGTCTTCGGTTCGATCCCTAGCACCCTCCCCGCAAAAGTGCAACAACCATGCATATACCATGTAGCTTGATTGTAGTTGGCAGTCCTCTGTGTACTCCCTGTCGTTTGGATATGCTGTGTAGTAGGTGTGTTACCCGGAATTTATGAATGTATCATTTTTTCTTTCTCCTGTCCCAACAGACCTGTTAATTCTAGCATGAATGCTTATTAACTTGAATCTATGTGGCGGTTGCAGTTGTCTTGATATAGATAGTACTAGGAAGTGCCATTCAGATTGTTGGCTTTATTGTTACATTTGGAAATTCATAAGAAGTGAGGTTGTTTTGGATTCACTTCTTTGTTATACTAGAAACCACTCCCCTTTTCTTTCTGTGCAAAAGCTTGCTGTTAATATTTTATGCTCATGTATTGAATATTTTGAAGAAGTGCTCCTAATTTCACCATTAATATACTTCATTTTGGTGACTGAGATGCATTCTCTTGCATAGTGCAAGAAAACATCTACAGCATTTTCCCACTTGCATGTTTGCTTTATTTCTCCCTCCATCCCTTCCTTTATATGGTAGGATAGTGATCTTTTTTCTGACTGGAGTATTAAATGTTAGCTTCTACCAGGGTATTAGTGTCTTTGATTGTTTCCTGAGCCTTCAGTTTGGACCTGTGAGAACATCTACAAGTGCAAAGTACCCATCTGTTTAGATTACTTTTTATGCCTTAGAGCAGTGTCCTCCAACCCATTTGGCATTATGCAGGTGTACAAATTTTGTATATTGTGTATGCCCATGCCTGACTTTTTAAGCAGCAGTATTGAAGAACGGCAAAATAAGGCATTTGCTCAAATTCCTAGGAAGAGGCATTGTACTGGACAGCTTTGATTTTGGTTTCCTGTGTTCAGGGAAGGGAGGGAAGGGAGGGCTGGGACTACTTAGTTACTTTGTATGTGATTAATGCTTGTGTGACCAAAGGACAATGACATTCAACCCTCCCTTTTTTTTTTTTTTTTTTTGTCTTCAGGATCAAAATACTTGCTAAGCTGTGGACTCAGAGACCTTTAAAAACAAACTACTTGAACATCATTTTACTGGTTAACCAGGTAATTAATTCAGTTTTACTTTGACTTGATCTGTTGTAATTTTTTGATTTAAGCATTCTGAAAATACTACCCACTTCTTTAATTTATGATTTTATTTAAACTTGTTTGATGTTTTTTCTTCAATGATAGTACTAGTTGAGTGAATGTAATGGGAATATTTGGGCAAAGATGTAGGTCTGTGCACATATGTATAATACAGATTCATAAACATAATTTTTAGGGGGAAGAGAGGAAAGCTCTCGTGTGTGGATATCTGAAGGCATTCAGTCAAAGTGTGAATTGAGTGTAAATCCATGTTTACTGTTTGACCTGTAAAGACTAATTTCCCCATATTGCTTGTGCTGGCAAATAACATTTCACCTAACTGCTTTCTTAGCTTTTAATATTGCATCAGAATAGGAAAAGTAAAAATAGAAAAAGTTGTCTGATAGCTGAGATAGCAATTTGCTTTGCCTAGCTAGTTAAATTTCTTTTTTTTAAAAAAAATTTATTTTAATGGTAAATTTCTTTTTGTTACTAATACCATCATTTTCTTGATTAGCTAGTTTGGAAATCTGTGTCTTCTCTCAATTCCACCCCCTTTTGATGATATATTTAGTAAACAGGCATTATCTGGTTTGTTATTTTCCTGTCTTTTGCATTTGTTCCACTTTCTGTTTCTAATTTTACCTTCCTCTAGGCCAAGACCCCATCACTTCATGCATGTACTTATCCATATCCCTTTACTGATTCCTTATCTGTTTCTACACACTTGTAATTTTACTAGAAGATTTTCTTAAATATATTTTTTTCCCCTGTCTTACAATAGAAAATAGAGGGCTGGAGATTTACCTCAGTAGCTCAGTGGTTAGAATGCCTGTCTTGCAAGCGCAAGGCCATGAGTTTGATCTCCAGCAGCAACAACAACAACAACAACAACAACAACAACAACAACACCAAAAAAAAAAAAAAAAAAGAAAGAAAACAGAGCAGTAAGGGGCCAAGGGTTTAAGCTCAGTGCTAGAGTACTTGCTGAACACACACTAGGCCTTGGTTTTGATCCCCAGAGCAGGATAGGGGGCTGGCGGTTGTGAAAGTAATTTACAAAGTCCCTTCTCTGACATTTGAATTGGTTCTTTATTTGGGAATCTATCTAAACCACTAGCTTTAGCTTTTACAGTTTCTCTCAAAATCTTAATTCCTTATGACGTGTACCCATCCTATCCTGATGTTCTGAATATAGTAGAGAACTATTTCGATAGTTTTTTATTTAAAAAAACTTTTATTTGGAATTAAATTTATATTTACAAAAGTTACTAAAATATGTTATAAACAACATCTGGATAGCCTTTGTCCAGACTAACTCACTTGTGGTACTTGATTCATGAACTTCTATTCTCTTTTCTCTCTCCTTTTCCCTCCCTCCCCTTCTTCCTTCCCCTGCTCTCTTTCTCTTCCCTCTTCCTTCTCTCACCCTCCTTACACAGTTACTATTTGGTGGGGATACTGGGAATTGAACCCACAGCCTTTGCACTGAGCTACATCCTCAGTCCTTTGCATTTTTTAATTTTGGGATGGGGTCTTGCTAAATTGCATAGGCTGGGCTTGAATTTATGATCGTCCTGTCTCAGTCTTCCAGAGTGCTGGGATTATAGGCATATATCACCATGCCGGGCTATACATACTTTTCTGAACAATTTGAGAGTAAGTTTGTGCATCTTTCCCTTAGAACTTCTGTTGTGTTTTAAAAGAACAGGGTAATTGCATAACTATTGTACAATTAAGAATTTCATGAATGGACATTGATATAAACCTGTTGTCCATACCCCC